>CM049798.1:15946563-16200315 GCA_027422405.1 Ptychobarbus kaznakovi
GGGATACGCACCAAAACAAAATAATTAATAATCTCTCCTTCATTAACAACCAAGTGATAGAAACAGTTGATCATTTGAAATACCTTGGGGCAACATTGGACAATCAACTTACTTTCGATCAGCACATCAGTGACATTCAGAAAAGGAAACATCAAAGACTCTCAGTTATCCGTAAACTAAAAGGATGTTATTTTGCTCCTCGTCTTCTTTTGCTGCTGTATCAGAGCATGATTCAATTTATTATTTTATACTGTTTCTTTGGCATGTTATTGGATAAGAATAAGGTCAAACTCATTTGTATAACTACCATAGCTTCCAAAATAATTGGTCTCCCCAAATTTGACAGAATTAAATAATAGGGCTATTACAGGTATGGCGACTTCAATTGAGCAGGACATTACGCACCCATTAAATTGGTATCTCACCCTACTTCCTTCAGGACGTAGATACAGGGTACTAAGGTGTAGAAGGGCTCTCTTCAGGAAGAGCCTGATTCTTGCGGTTATAGAGGCCCTGAACAAAAGGCCTCGCTGAATAGACCAGACAATGCTATAGGGCAGACTTTGCTAATGTAGTTTTTTTATATCTAGATGTGCAATACTTATGACATGATGTTTTGTCATGGTGACACTGTCTGTGGAATGGAATAATGCTGTGAAGAAAAATTTCCCTAAAGGGACGATAACGTCTAAAGTCTGTATGATGTAAGAAGATATATATATATATAAATGACAAAATATAAATGACAGTATAAATGACAAAATGTTGAGAAATAAAACTGATAGTTATATATACACGAGTTCCCTTTTGAAAGGGTCTTTCACATTGTGTAAATCATGCTTAGGGGAAACTACATTTTCTCTGAATACTGAAGCCTGATTTGTTAACATTTGTGCAGCTGCACAAACCAATGGAATTTCAGTCCACCAAAATGAACATGGCCGACTGCCTATGTTCTGATGAGTGCAGTTTCATCAGAATCTTTCTCCTTCAATGTGAATATCATCTCCTCGTTGACTCCAAATAAGAAGCCAAGTATGTTGAGGATAGAGTGGTCAGTTTGCACATACTTTTCAGTCTTGGCCACCCTCTCATCGCGAGGGATGCTGTGGAAATGGTCCCACCAGTACTCAACTAGTCTGGGCTCAGGCCCATCCTTGATTTCAGACACCTGATCCATGCCTTGATGAAGATATTGAGTTTGAAGTTTGACTTTGTGGTACCACTGGGCCTGCTCCATAAGCGGTCCCATCAATACTGGCTGAAAACCCATGCTTGGTGCATCCCGTGCTTGGCATGGGATGCCAAGCACGGGCTTGCCACATCGAAACAGAGAATTTCTCACTGGGTGAGAGACGCCATTTCGCTGGCTTATGAGGCGCGGAACCTCCCTTCACCTCTTAGTCTTTGGGAGCATTCTACTAGGGGCGTAGCCTCCTCTCAAGCTCTTTTTAGAGGGGTACCCCTAGAGGATATTTGTGTCGCGGCAGCATGGTCCTCTCCGCACACCTTTGTCAAGTTCTACAACCTTGACGTTGATACGGCTCCAGGTTCTCAGATCTTGTCTGTTTGAACCGACCGTAGGTTGTTGGTTTGTTGTGAAATGATAGGGCAGCGTTTTTTTTCAGCTTGGCGTGTTTGGTATATCGTTCCCAAAGCGTCGTCCAACAGCGTTGAGTTACCTATGATAGAGAATGTCTCGGGTTACTCGCGTAACCCTTGTTCTCTGAATAGGGAATGAGACGCTGCGTATGCTGCCAAGCTCCTCACGCTGCCGACAGGGTTCTTTTCGGCAGAGAAATCTGAGGAGTGGATGGTGCGTTCGCCAGTATAAGCTGACGACGTCATTGCGTCAGAGACGGCGTCGCGCCATCAGCCAATGAATTGGCGTGATTCTATAAGGGCTTCAGACATTGGTCACGCAGGAGGCGTTCCCAAAGCGTCCAACGCAGCGTCTCGTTCCCTATTCAGAGAACAAGGGTTACACGAGTAACCAGAGACATTTTCTCTGCATTTTTCAGGATTTACACTTTGGCACAACATCTGGATGACAGTTACAGACTTCTTAATTCACATTAATCTTCCTCTCTTTCATGTACATCACCTTTATGTATTAAGTTAATCAACATTAATTTACTTTTCATATTATATAAAAGTGATTAACCATTGTTAATGTTATTCTTATGTTGTGTATTGTAATCTCAAAGATTTTTACATCACAAGACAATTTTGGTAAGCAGCAGTTGTATTTGCTTGTGACAGTTGTGGAATTTATGCTGGTCAGACAAAGACTGATCATAAAGAAGAATGCAACAAATATTATTCAGAAATCTTTATTCAGTTATTGTATCACGTTATCTCATGCTTCCTGCTCTTTCTATATCTGCATCTCTTGTAAAAATCTAAGAGTTAACATGCCAAGGTGTTAACTGCTTTGAATATCAGACCAAAACCTGTCACGTCCTAACAGAGAGAGATAGTGAAAGACTGGATCTTAAACATTTGATTAATTGACATTTCACTTGACACTGATACAATTATCATTCACCCATAACATTTACTTTAAAAGAATGCTAAAGACTCTAAATGGGACACTATACCAACCATTCAGTGTAACTGAGGTTTAAATACAGGTGAACTTTTAGAACAGCGTCAAACTGGTATAGAGCCAATATGCGAGAGACACATTCAGCTGTGCTACGTTTGTACTCCATAATTGTCAAATCATATTTCATGTTACCAGTGTTGGGAAGGTTACTTTGGAAATGTAATAGGTTACAGATTACAAGTTACCCCACTTAAAATGTAATAAGTAGTGTAACTTTTCAATTACTTTATAAAAGTAATGTAACTGATTACATTTGATTACTTTTCTAAATTTCTAATGTTTTCAACTGTCAATCATTTTTAAACATGTAAACCAGGCAGGGTTAACCTTACAGTAGAGTTTAACACTGACTACTGTCAGACTCTCGAAAGCCTTCATCACTTGAATTAAGATGATAATATTATAATTTTAAAGGAGATGTTGGATGCAAAATATCTTCATTTGCATATAAATATGTCTTTGCAGTGTGGACACAATCACCCTACAATGGTAAAACTGAACTCTTTTTTCATACCCCCAAAAGCCTAAACAGTCTCAATTATCAACCATTTTGATTTTGTAGTGAATAACCACCCTCAATACCACGACTTAAATGAGACCCTTGTGCAAGGCACCGAACCCCCAACTGCTCCCCGGGTGCTGCAGCATAAAAGGCATAAATGTGTGTTTGTGCACTTGGATGGGTTAAATGCAGAGCACAAATTCTGAGTATGGGTCACCATACTTGGCCACACATCACTTCACTTTCACTAAATTAGTTTATTTCTGGCTGTGTAAATCATTTTACTCCAGACTGCTTTCTGAATGAGGGACAATTCAAGGCAAGTTTTGTTAAAAAGTTCAAACTAAAGGATGGATCAGCAACCATTGTTCGTGATCCAGCTACACATCCAGAAGAAGTAAGTTTGACACTTTATGTTTTTTATGATTATCTGCAAATCGCCTTTGCTCTTCCACAGAAGAGAGGGGTGGATGAGCAGAGCTCATTAACATGTAAAGAGATATGCACCGAAACGAGTCGCTGTGTTTTTTTACACACCCACCGAGACCATTTCAAGATTACCCTAAAGAATCATACCCACTTGTGGAAAATGGGCATCTGATGTCCTCTTTGAAGCACAGCCACCTCAAAATCAGACTTACTTCAAAATCATTATGAGGTTAAATACAGATTTAAAATCATAACAATAAATATTTTAATAGCTATGATACTGATTTTTAAATCAAATCTTTGCATAGCTATGACAGGAAACACTGGAATCTAATGATGCCTTAGAAAAAAACAGTTTATCTTAAAAAAAACATATACATAAACCCATATAGGAAATTTAAGACTTATTGGATAAGCATGTTATAGACTTCTGAAACATTGGTATTTTCATATTTTAGAGCAGTCACTGCAATTTATGAAATACATAAATTAAATCTGTATGTGGGAGTGTGTGTGAAAAAAATCAGATGTAACCCTCTTTGTAATCCTTAACATTTTCATAAGTAACTGTAATTTAATTACACATCTTTTCTTAGTAACTGTAACTAATTACAATTACTTTAATTTTGTAATTAAATTACGTAATTCCGTTACATGTAACTAGTTACTCCCCAACACTGCATGTTACAGGCACATTGCAACTAATCATGGTCAGGTCACTTCATGGATATTTTATTCCCAACGTATTCAAAAAACTTTAATAAACTTAAATTGATAACTGTTATACAGCAACTGTAACAACTGGCTTGTTTTGAATGTTTTAATTCTGACATAAATCCAGAATAACAGGAACATTTAACATTGTATAAAGCAGGATATTCCAGTGTTTCCCATACATTGACTTTACATTGGAAAATCTCCCCTCGCCCTACGCCTTTCGTACGGCTCGTTATGTGTGCTCGAGAACTGTCGACACTCCCACAGACCACCTCCAGTGTTTCCCATACGTTCATTTATTTGTGGCGGGCCGCAAAAATATCCACCACCCGCTGCCATCAGTTCCCGCGTCTCTCACACACGAGTGCGACTTTAGCACAATATTTAGCAACTTTCAGAACATTCTGGCGGCTTTTTTCCATAACAGAGATATACTGACAAACCCAGCGACTTTTTTTAAAAAACTTAGCTATCGTTCAGTTGGAAGATGTCTCCAGTGCTGCCCCGCGAGCGCGAGGTCTGACTCCCGGCACAGTGTCGCCTCTCGCCGTCTGTTCTGAGCAGCGAGCAGCAGAGCTTTCAGCTGGCCGTAACGCAGCCGACTCGTCAGTAAATCATTTACAAAACAGCATTTCCAAGCACCTGTCGCATATTGACCGTTTGGGCCTTTAAATACGAACATAATTAGTCTGTTAACATGCGCATAGTTTGTTACTCAGACACAGGGAGTGCGCTGAATGAAAAAAGGCCAAAACCACCGCATATAGTCACTTTTTAGTGTAAGTTAGATTTATATTGATTTTATCAGATGATGTTGCGATTATAAATCAGGATTTAAGGAGTATAGTGAAGAGTAATTCCTGGTTAACAAGTAATAGCCTATTAATGGACCGTGTTTACCATTTATACTTGTTTTATTATGACCATAGAAAATATAATGTGAACTGTTTTATTGGGCATTCAGTTGTATTACAGTAGCCTATGTGACATTTCATTGAGTAGAAAAGATCTGAAGTGCCAAAACTCGTCTGAACGCAAATTTAACGCAATGACGTCATGAATATGCAAACTAATATGTAACGTTACCTGCCGCAACAAGTCTCACAAAATCCTGTGGGAAACACTGAATCTTCAAATCTGGACCATTCCTGCAGTGTTTAGCTTTGACCCTAATCAAACACACCTGAGCATGCTAATGAGAGTCTTCAACATCATTAGAAAATCACAGGTAGGTGAGTTTGATCAGGGTCGGAGCTAAACTCTGCAGCAGATTGGACCTCCATGGAAAGATCTGAGGAACCCTGGTATAAGTTTACATTTTGAACATATAAAAAGTTATGGGGTCCTGTTATTAAAACAAATAGTAATAATGCATGACTTCAAAATCTGTTGAAACTGTCAAAAAGAATGGGTTGCAACATGACCGTTTTGAAAGTTACAGGTCCAAATGAAACTTCTGGATTCACATCATCATCTCAAAGCTTGTGGTAGGGGGTGAAGTAGGAATAGCAGGGTCATGTCACGGGTGTCTCAGCAGCTACTTGTAAGTCATGAGCCTCACAATTCTGAAATAAATAGTATCTGCAGCATAAACAAACTTAAGTGAAATGTACATGATCTCTAATGTGTTCATGTTATCACATTGTCATCAGCTGAATGCGAGCCATCACAGGACTTTACACACAAGACAAGCTCTGCTGTGACAGCTTTCATATTCGCAAACAAAAAGTAAATTTTCATAATCTATGTCCCATCAGTAAAAACATTTTTATGCTTTACACTGGGTTTCTGAATCTAATATATTAATGTGGTATGGTATCCACATGAATAATGATTCTTTATTAAATAAACATAAGAATTGTTCAATATTAAATCATAACACACTAAACAGCAGCCGCCGGCTTAACGTTACATTGTTCATGTCATCGAGTGTCTAAACGACCGATTTTACTTCCAAGTTTTGAAGTAAAGATGCAAAAATAAAAAGATAAATCTTTACTAGGCTAGTTAACTGAAATAAAATGATCACCTGCTAGGGATGGGCGAATCGATCCTAAAGTATCGATACTTTCGATACTGATGTTGTATCGAAAGGATCGATCCTCACATAAAAATATCGATTCTAAAGTGCATTTTTTTGTAACCACTAATTTTATTTATTAAGAAACTCGGTGCATAAAATAAGCTTCTAAATGGAAAAATAGACTATATTGAGCGAACAATTGTGTGGATAGAGCTATTTCTCCTGCTCATGGAAACACACGCAAATGCTGAAAGACAGACCAATCAATCACAGACAGCGTTCGCTGCGGACGCATGGCTCAGTCACAGTGTTTGTTCAAATAGAGCTGCGTTTCCCAAAAGCATCAGAAGCAGTAGATCATAGAAACCATTGCCAATTATTACATTACATTACATATCATTATTGCTATATATACAATTAATTCTGAAAAATGTATCACGATTTACACAAATATGAAGCAGCAATAATAATCAGAAATGTTTTCCTGAGCAGCAAATTATATTAGATATTATTTCTGAAGGATTATGTGACGCTGAAAACGGTATAATGATGCTGAAAATTCAGCTTTGATCACAGATGCATTTCAAATTATATTTTAAAAATAGGCCTTACATTAAAATAGAAAATACATTTCACATATTGCTGTTTTTTACTGTATTTTTGTTCAAATAAGTGCAGCCCTTGGTGAGCATGAGACTTATTTAAAAAATAATACAAAATCTTACTAACCCCAAACTTTTGTGTACATGTAGCCTAATATATATTTTAAATAGGTAATTGGTGTAAGTAAATTTAAACTGTTTGTTAAAAGTTCAAATGGATTCTGTTATTTTCTGTAATTGCTGTTAATAAATCTGTCAGAAAAAAATATGCTAAAGTTTCACCTTTAGGAGTACAGCATTCTGGCAGCCTTTTAAAAAAATGAATCATGGTTTTATTTCAGTAACCCCAGTTTAACCACAGTATTTGTAGTAACACTGTAACCACAAATTTACCATTATGGCGCTTATAATAATAATACATTTTAGTTTCTTATTGTATGTAACACCATGTTATTTTTTCATGAGGAACCCCTCAAAGGTCACACCTTTGTAACTTATCTATACCCTTAAAGCATGCATACTTGTATGGTACTAATATGCTGCCCTTTTAGGGGTATAGGTGCACCTTTGAGGTTACTCCCCAGTAAAGGGCTAAAAATACAATTTTAGTATTTAATTTCTGACAGTGTAAACAAAAAAAGCCTGTGAAATGTTTAAAAAAAACATGGCTTAAATGTTAATTATAATTACTGATTATATTCTTATAAATTATATATTTAATAATTTAAAAGATCATTTTAGTTTACAAGTATCGGTATCGGTATCGATATCGACGATACTGGTCTTGAAAATATCGGTATCGGATCGAAAATAAAATAAGAGGTATCGCCCATCTGCACAAACCTCTGCAGAATCATGACGCGGACGGTGGTCTCGCACTGATGACATCAGCATCCAGGTATGCTTCACACGCCCATGGTGGGTTATGATTGGTCGATTGATATTCAAATCTGATTGGCTAAAGAATATGAGTGACTCACTTGGGAGGAGTTCGCGGCCAGGAAAGTCTCAAAAATACACACAATCCAAGGCCATACACACATTCACAGCCCACGATACACTCGTGATTTTTTAAACATTCAAAGATTTTGTACACAGTTGTACATCTGTGAATTGTGTTTTGCATTATTTAAACGTTTTTTTTATGTATAACTCATCCGTTTAAATTATATTAAACCTTAAAGTTCTGCATAATTAAGGGCGTGGTCAGTTGAGGTGGATTGCCGCTGCTGTCACCACTGTCGCGCTTGGTGGGCGAGGTTCCAGCAACCAGCTCCACCCACATCCCGCCTTTTTGCCCACTTTCGATTATCCGGGAGTGACGCACAGCCAAGATGGCGACAGCTGTCTCCGCCCACTTTGAGCTTCAAAAATGCTCTTCAGAAACCTACGGATGACATCACGGACACTACGTCCATGTTTTTTATATGGTGACACCCTGGGGTAGTGGACTGTCAATATCAATTGAAACTGGTCTGTGGAAACAGGGAGTTTCTTTTTTTAGGGTTATCCAAAATCACAGGCTGAACAGGTAGAACATGATATTTTAGAGAGCTTTTATCTTGTAATTCAACATCAGATTATCTTGAAACTGGTTGAGTGACACCCAGTAGTGGACCCAGTAGTGGACTAATAATCTGAATTGAAACTGGTCTGTGGAAACAATGAGTTTCTTTTTTAGAGCTATCCAAAATATTGTCCTTTGGTGTGACACATTAAAGAAACATTTGTTTTTATCTCAAAATATCTTAATAAAACAGTTGAGTATTGCAATAGGTATTGCAGTTTTGAACAAATGACTGCAAAGTTTGTCTTTTGTCAAAGTTTGTCTTGAAATTGTCCAACAAGTCATGGGAAAAAAATTATGTTAATTATAATTTCATATTAAATAAATGGCACTATATGAAAATAAGTATCTAACAATGAAGATAAATCTCTTTCATGCTATTTATGTATTATTAAGAGGTTTTATTTAATTTTTTTGCTATGTCACACCATAGGGTTAGTTCAGTAAAAAAACTAAAACAAAAAACAGTGAAAGAATTGATGAAGTTAGTGACCCTTTATATTTTCTCAAAGAGCAGACTTCACTCATACGTAAAATATGCATTTATTTGTCAAAAAAAAGAGAGAGAGAGAGAGAGAGAGAGAGAGAGAGCGGTGGTGCATCGCAATATTGGAAATATTTCTGTTTTAAACCATGAACTGAAATATTTGCCTGTCCGCTATGCCACTATGTGTGTGTGTGTGTGTCTCATGAGGGATTTTTCATTCAACGGTAGGATTCCTTCGTCCAAACGACGGAATAACTGTGAAAGTATTAGATATGCACCAAAACTTTTTTCTTAAAAATACTGATTCAAAATCTTTTCTTAAAATATTGCTTTATTATGTAAATATAAGTATTTTATGCAATTCATAATCAACAAGGTTCGAATGTGCTTGATTGTGTTACTTCTAATACAATTTTCAAGTTGAACTGGATTAAAAATTTAATTTAACACAATGATAATCTCTGGTATATAATTCCAAATCTGATTTAGGAGAAAATTAGTGGCATAGAGTTCCTTTTGAAATGTGACTTTGAGATTATCAAACTTCCCATTCAGTTATCCAATCTTCATAGACAGGCTCTTTTATGTTGTCTTCTTATACAAACATAATTATTCCTCCACAAACAGCTAATATGGAATAATACACATTTTAAATACAAGAATGAATACATTTTTCTTCAAAATAAATAAACAACTATTTACATATTTTTATTTATTCATTCATTTTTTAAATGTATATATGTTTAATTATGTTGGATTGATGTTGAATGTTATTATTTTTATGACATAGATTTTGAAATATTACAAAGATTTTCAAGCCGTAAAGGTATCAGAACTATGGAAATTTATGGAGAACTAAATTCCTCTTTTTTATGTTGACTCTATGCCCTTCATTTTGTTGTTGCTGTTTTTCCTTTTTTATCTTTGTTATGAATGTTATCCTTAATGTTCATCATAATACTTGATGTTAAAAAATGTACTCATGTTTTATGATGTTAAACAATTTGATAGAATATTATACGTGAAACATTTTGTATTTTCACATAGTTGAAAAATTGAAAAAAGATAATAGAACCCCTTTAAAAAGCATTTTGAGTGTACAATATATGCACCCTTTTGTTGGTTTCTCACAAACCTCTGATACTGAACATGTACTAAGAGGAGTCTGATTGGAAAATTATTTAAAAATATTTGTAATTTTTTAAAAGATAGATATGAAAAATCATTTGAAACTGTGACGTGCAAATACGGAAACATTAAAAAATGATGATAGAGAATGATGAATGCTGAGATGAAAAGATGAATACTATCATCAAACACATCCTTCATGAAGACTGCAGCACTTCAAACTGAGGGGAAAAAATAACAATAAACAATAAACATAATGAAAATAAAGATTTTGTTGTCATAAGAGTTACAATAATTACAAACCCCACTGTAAAGACCACCACGCTTGACTAGTTTAGCCCGCAAGATTAAACAAAAATCCTGATAGACCAGTGTAAACAAGTCAAATAACCATATGACTTCACGTACTGCAGTAGAGTCTGTTAATACGCAGGATGTCATTGGGGCTCATTTGTCGAGCTCGTCCAATCTCAACGTTATTATCAGGAATGGGAATCATGGTTGGCTCATTGTTCCTAGAAAAAGCTGTCCTAAAACCACACACATAAATGAAAAACTGTAAACTCTGAAGATTACGTTTTAGCACCCCCCCCTCCCAATACAAATAAATAAATAAAAAACAAATCTAATTTGCACTGAGCTACAAGAACACTTGCCTTGAATAGTGCATCACAGAGTTGTAGTCATAGGGGGTGTCCAGATTATTGGTTTCACTTTTCACGAAATTGTGCTGCTGTGCTGTTACGGTACACAGAAAAGTTTTAAACACTATAAATTTAAGGCAAATACACAGTTAAATTTAATCTAGACTGCAATTATTGTGACTAAGTACATGTCAATTTATTCTAATCCTTACCTTACCAGTCTGCTAATACTCTACCAACACTCTATGTAGGTGTAACGTTACTTATAGTCAACAGAATGTGTTGAAGAGACCATCAAAATAAAGAGTAACCATTTTATTTTATCTTTGTTTTTTCTAAAGAAAAATACCAGGTATGACGTTCTCAAAAAGGATTTGGATGTGTTTGTCGCGGTCGCTGCGGTTCTGTTCATGATGGAACCCGAGAGCGTGAAGGAGCTCGTGTTGAACAGTACGGTCATAGACACACCCAGGACGCTGGAGAGAAACAATCTGTTCTCCACTTTGGCGCCCCAAATATGAATAGCAACTGTGGATCACACGTAACACATCAGCAATCAGGTTGTACGTTTATGTCTTGGGAAAGCACATTTACTATATACACAGAAATGGGATAGAAATGAACTATAAATCAAGAAATTTACCCAGAATCAGACTTTATGCGGAGAAAGTGCCTCTGCCCTTCATGTGGTATGAACCGAATGCAGGAAACACCCGCAAAGGACTGTAAGCCTCGTTCAATCACTTGTAGTTCATCTGGAGCTGTGGCAGGAGTAAACTATTAAAAACATCATGTGCCACTGATGAGATTATATCAAAAGTAGTGATCGTTGTCACTTACAGTACTGGTTGGAGATCACGTAGGGCACATAGACTAATCCATCTCTGCTTCTCTCCCATTTGCATCCACGAGCTGTGCACGGATCTGCATTCTTGAACCCTGCTGATACGGCGATGTCTCCAAACATGATCAAGGGCCCATCCACTCGCTGTCCTGTGTGGTACAGTATAATACACAAACTCATTCAGTCTATTGACACTGATAATATAATTGAATGAACAGGATGAAGAGGAATTTCCCATCAACTGCTACACAAATATATATACTATCAAATCTTGCATACTCTCACCCGCATGTTTGTTGATCTCGATTATAGTTGACACTGGCATGTCATCTTTCTCAGTGATGTTACCTGAGACATGAATCAGTAAATTAACAATAAAACGCTAAAAATAACAAGTACATTTTTTTTTGAGCATCTTACCCATCTTCCCAGAGATCTTTCCAATTAAATCCTATTGATGGATTTTAAACACATGTATGTCAAAATGCTTGGTAAAAAATGAAAAGCTGCTCCCAATAGGAAACTGCTGCTAATGATGATATAATTTTCCATTTTAATTTAGTCTGTTCTCACCTCAACGGGACGGCTCTGAGAGGGAACAGAGCTCAGCAGAAGAGAGACGACCACCACCAACAGGTACATGATGAGAGCTTTCTGAGAAACTGTTCTGGGTCAAACAGAGCTGGGAGTTATATACTCTTCTGAGAGTCGTAACTTCCTTTTCTGTGCCGCAACCCAGCTTTCATGACTCCACTGCCAAATTACCACATGGTATAAAAGCAGAGTAATGCAGAGTAGTTTTGATTCAGTTTTGAACTGTTTATTTTTATTTCTGTTGTAACGTATTTAATCATTATTTTAGGTTGGGACTATAGTTGGATGATGTCTGTAAATCCACAAGAGGAGGTAGAACCTTTCTCTATATGGTTCTATATGAAAATGTATGAGACTATTGTTTTTTTTTCTTTTTGTATTTAATTATTTACTTATATATGTTATTTATAGAATTGATTACTCTTACACCCTTTTTAAATTTGATATTGTAATATTGGATATTATATTATATCTAATATATCTAAACCTATATTTATATATACACTATGTATATGCATGTCATATCAAGTAATAAACATTGTTACCAAATTTCATATTTTAAATGGTATATTTACTGTGTCAACCACACCCGAGAAATTAACATTATATACAATTATGGGGCTTAGCATTTGTAATTCAATATTTATGAGGTAAAAAAAAAAAACTTTTTGCATTTTTCTGCTTTTAGCAACATTACCAAACCTATACAATTAGAATACAGTATATAAAATGTTACATTCTTTGACAGTAAAACACACTTTTTGGGGCAAAAATCATTGCAATTTCATATTGAATTGGGAAAGTGACATGACATGTAACATTGTATGGTAACCCATACTTTGAATTTGTTCCCTGCATTTAACCTATCCAAGTGCACACACACAGCAGTGAGTAGTGAACACACACCACACACACACACACACCACCACCAGAGCAGTGGGCAGCCATTTTTACTGAGCTGCATAAGAGCAATTGGGGGTTCAGTGCCGTGCCCAGAGTGGGTTATAAATCTGACTCTCTAACGATTAGGCAACAACTGCCATTGTGCCCTAGTGTACATGTATTAAGCACTACAGTGTTTGCAACATTCTTCTTCCTTAGGTTAGGCTTCAGCTTCTGGTCTGCCTCAACCACCTGCAGCGTGTTCTCTGATAATGCTCTTCTGGGGCCGGTTGCGAAGTCATCTAATTTTTTTTCTTTAAGACCGGTCAATTTTTTTTTTATTCGGTTATATGAAAACTTAGATTAGTCTAAATTGAATAAAAAATACCAGACTGATTACCCCTTGGTTAACTGCCAGTTGGTCAAACTAGTTCTAACAACCTTGGTACAAACTTACACGTTCTTACAAACTAGTTCTTACGACCTTGGCTGCGTCAAGGTAATCAGCACTCAGCTTGACACCCTTCTCTGCGCACTGTGGCGGGGAGAGCAAACGACAGACACAGTGGGCGTGGTGTCAGGCCTCGGAGAGGCTTTTATTTAACATAAATCATAAAATAAAGTGTCCAAAGGGGAAAGGTGTCCAAAATAAACAGGGTATCTGGTGTCCTTGTCATGCTGCCAGGTTCGTGAAGGAGGAGCAGTGTTCGAGAAGGAAGGGTCTAGGTAAGGGGCAGAGTCCGGTGGCCACACGCGCTCCCCTCTCTAGTCCGGAGCGCGAGGGACGGCGGCTTCGTTTAGCATCTTCGTCCTCCTTTGGCCCTACGGCCTGGCATCCTGGCCCTTTAGCCGTATAGCGGGTGCGGTTCTCATCTGGACCGCGGGTCCGACAGCTCTGCTCTGCGGCGCGGGATCCCTCTACGCTCCCTTTATGGACCCACGAGGACACCAGCGTGCATGCACGGGGAAGAGACCGGTCTCTCGAGGAGATGCGCCCTCGGCGTTTAGCGGCGGTGATGAGGCTTTATTCACGTCAGGTGTGCCTCATCATCACACGCCGCCAGACCTGGCTGTTTCAGCGCCCCTCCTCTCTCACACACCCACTCCCGTCGGGAGCCTGGTGAAGGGCGACGTTGAAGGACAGGGTGATGATGATGATAAGGGAGGAGGCAGCCACTCGTCACAACAGTCATGCGTGAAAACATAGCGGTGGGCAGTTGTGGTTTAATGATTAGCGAGTTGGACTTGTAACACAAAGGTTGTGAGTTTTATTCCCAGTACTGGCTGGAAATGTAGGTGGTTGGAGAGACTGGTTTTCCTTTTGCTGAACAAAGGAATGTTTGCTTCCTTTGCTCCGGTAAAAAAACTTGGGTCTCATGAGACTATTCTCACTGAAGCTTATATGCTACGTATATGTCCTACATCATCCGCTGGAACGCCATCGTGAACATGCATAGGACAGTTAGCGTAAACTAGAGATTCCGGTTTATAAGTTCAAAATTTATATTATTCTTACAGAAACGCATCGATTTACTTCAGAAGGTTATTTACTAACCCCCCGGAGTCATGTGGAACACTTTTTTATGGATCGATGCAGTTTCTTGGACTTCTATTGGGCTATTCAATATCAGCAAATGCTTGGAAGAGCCGGGAATTTTTTTATTAACTCCAATTGTATTCTTCTGAAAGAACAGTGTCATTTACATCTATGATGGCTTGAGGGTGAGTAAATCATGGGATAATTTTCATTTTTGGGTGAACTATCCCTTTAAACATAACTGAACCAGCTATGGTCTTACTAGGCATGCTAGAAAATTCCAGACAGGTGTGCTGAGGCAAGATGCCAAACTCTGCAGGACACTGGCCCTCCAGGGCTGAGTTTGGATACTCCTATTGTAATCTGTGAAAAAATAGCATTTTCAAACTGCAATTTCTCCTCACAGCAGACCACGAAACTGGTTACAAAGAGGAAGCTCTTATGTCTCTGGTTTACTGTTAACCATATGTTGAGTCATGTGATTAACCTTTTCTTCCTAATGATGTTGAAATATTTCTAAAGACGCCTTGCACAAACTATGAAACTTCTTCAGATGTTGCAAGCTCTCAACCAGAGTATGTTAACACATTTTAAACAACTAATGACCGACAATTGTATATTTAGTAGAGGTGGGCATAGATTAATTTTTTTAATCTAGATTAATTCTAGATTAATTTTGAAATTAATCTAGATTAATCTAGATTAAAATGGCTCATTTGAATTCTGCCGAAGGCATTCAGAATATGTGTGCTACCCAAATAATGACTAAAAGTAAGTCTTTGAGAACGGGTTTCTCAAGCCAGGTGGGGCATTAGACCAGGGGCTCATCTCCTGTTTCCAAAATGCATCACAAACTTTAATCTCTTCCCGTCCCAATCCCACGAAAAAACTGGAGGAAAATCCCGTTCCACTCCCGGAAGAATGACTCCCATTCCCTCCCACTCCCGTGTTGTTGTTTTGTTTTTGTTTTTTGCCGATAACTGTCAATTACAGTAAAAATATAGTACAGATCACAGCGTGCTCACCTTATTAGTTGAATAAAAACCCAAAATGTCGTTTTTTGTTATTATATTGAACTGAAAGCCATCTTATGCACAGTGTTGCACAGTTGCACAGATAAATTTCATGTAAATCATCCATGCTAACACACACGTCTTCTTTTTTTTTTTTTGACATTTCACTCTCTATAGATATATTTTTCTATGTACTGTATTTTTAGATATATTCGAGTTTCGAAGTTTCTCGCTCAAGTTCACATGAGACCTAAAGCGCATCCTGTTTGCTTAAAAGCGCAACGTTTCGTTGTTATTCTGAGTGCACACAAATAAACGTAGAGTCTTTACAGATTCGAAAGATGTATTCGGCTACTTTTATCTGTATGACCAAGAATGACGGAGATTTTAAGAGCAAGTGAACGCACCGGAGCCTGTCTTGCAGCAAACGCGCTTCCACACAAACACTTCAATAGCGCACATTTCTCTAGGTTAACATCATATTGAGCGGCCATGTAAAGTTGCTACTACATACATCTTTCAGATGAAAAGCCATATTTGAGGTTGATGAATGATAGGTGAGTGTTTGGATGTCCTGCCCAATTGTATTACCACACAGACCAGCCGTTAACAATCTGTCCATCACGGACTGCGAGCCTGTAGTTCTCGCCCCCTACAGTGCAATTCGGCTAGGTATACATCCGCGCTAAAATATCAGGGTGAAAGTCATCATAGCTTGCGTAGTATAGACCCAGCTCCCAACCCAACTTTGAGAATAGATTAACGGCGATATTTTTTTTATCGCCGATAAGAGTCTCACATTAACGCAGCACGTTAACGCCGATAACGGCCCACCACTAATATTTAGTAAAGTTATTTGATAGCTGATGAATAAACTAATGTTAAATGTGTACTATACTCTCATATTCTTCACATCATTACAAACTTCAGCTGCCTATTTAAAAATTTACATTTGAATTAATCATGTGCAACATAAGAGATCTAAATCTCTTTCTGTGTTTTTCCACTTAAGCAATTCATTTATTTAGGTTTAATTTCACAAAAAGAGTGAATGTTTCTCACTATTCATCTGTAAATTCACTCAAATTCTTTATGTTGCTAAAGCTTAATTAAATTGCATAAAACAAATAAGATCAAAATTTCTAACACAAATAACTCGGTATCAATTAATTACTAGGTAACAATTACACAAGCATGCATGTAGCCATATTACAAGAATACCATCACGCTGTAGTGTGCTTTTTTCCTAAGCAACATCTTGACAGGCTATATTCACCACAATGATAACCCTTCAAAAACAGTAACCCTTTAAAATCAAAACATAATAGAACATTTAACTTTAACAATTTCCCCCATATTAATCTTGTGCAAACCAAACACAATTTAATTTCAACATTTTAGTTTGAAACTTGCTGGGAAAATGAAATCTGCTGCAGCTCATTCAGTTTGAGTTATGCTTAACCCTTAAATGCTTGGATGTTTCACCAGTCATTACATGCTCGAATCTTAAGCTACCTGCGCCTATTTCCAACACGGATGGATCTCAATGCTGCAATAAATAGCATAAAACTCTCCTGATATTTACCGTCAGAGCGCACTCATCCACATTAAGAATCTATTGGCGATCTTAACCATATTCTCAAAACTATCGTTTTCAATTACTTCAAAATCAGTATTTTTATCACTGCTTATTCACTACATCCACCATCAAATAATAGTGACACTTTTATTTCATTGTGTACAGTATTGCTCTGCGGTAAAGCCATTCAAGCCAGTTCAATTTTGGCTGATGATATTTGTTTGTTTTATGCCTGCGGTAATTATGAGTGAAACATCACGTCATCATTGTCTTTCAAACAGTGCCTTGAGGAATAAAGGTGAATTGAATTAGACTAATTGAGTCATCAGATATTTAATTATTGTTGCGCAGGAAAATATACTTACACTAGTAGGCTACAAACCTCGGTTTGCTAGTTACCCTATTTTTTACAAAATATTATTGACAAAACCGACATTCCTTTTATATTTTTTGTTCTTGTTGTTTATAATAGATTGAAGAATACTAAGAAAGTTGATGTCTAATTTTAGAGATTCACATTTAAGGATTAATATAATCAGTTATCGAGTTTGTACAACTTTCTTCTATTAGCAATGTTGTGAACCTTTATCTTCTAAAGTGTAGGAAACTCAGAAGAGAAGACCAGGAGACTTCGGGTTGTATCTTCAGCAGGATTTCTTTATTGAGAACCCAAGCTGTTGGTAGCTGTAGTCATCGAAATCTCAATCTCAAGTAATTTACAAGGTATCTTATAGGTATTTTTGGAGGAGGGACTTTTGGAGGTGGAGACAAATTCAAACAAAGCAAGCACATGAGGGAGGCGTTAGCTTGTTACCAAACTTCCCGTGGTTCTAATCTCATCAACATAATAGTTTTTCAAATGCATAGACACTAATCCAATCAACCTAGCGATTCCACGTCTGGGCCAGGGGGCTCCGAAAGATAGACACTAATCCAATCAACCTAACGATTCCACGTCTGGGCCAGGGGGCTCCGAAAGATAGACACTAATCCAATCAACCTAACGAATCAACGTCTGGGCCAGGGGTTCTTTGAATCAACGTCTGGGCCAGGGGTTCTTTGAATCTCTGCCAATCAACATGACTTGATTGAGACAAAGCACAGTTATACATTGAGTCAGGAAGTGAATAATAAGAATCTAAATTAAACATTTAAATACAATTTGTAATCCCACAATTCCCCCTTTGAGAGTTCTAATAACTCTCACAAAATACAAATTTAGACACTTAAAAGTTAATTCTTGTAACTTGTAATCGTTACAGGCACATAGTACATGTTCTGTGTTGCTTATATGTAATTGCATGCTGACACAGAAACAAAACATGCAATTAGGGTCCGTGAAGTTCTTACGGGTAATAATCTTTTCTGGTTGGAACTGTCATTTCCTAGTGAGAGGCGGGAGTCATTTGCTGAAAGAAACACTTGATACTGTGGATGCATAGATAGTACGCAAGTAGGAGAAACAACAGCAGAATTGCTATTTCCTTGATCCACAGCCAGGGTTTACCTAACAAGTTTCCGAACCATGAAGAATTATCTTCAGTCATCTGGTGTAATTTTGCTGAAAGATCAAGAGTACGAAAATCTTGATCATGTTGATGGATGACTGAAGTTCCCGTATGTGAGTCTCTGCGTTGTGTATTTTTTTCCTTCTTTCTTTTCTCTTTCTTGTGTGATAGTTGGCTCGGCAATGGGTCTAGTTGTTTTCTAGAGGTTGTGGCTTCATCCGCAGGTGAGAAGGGCGGTGCATATGGATCTCAGGACAGCCATCAAGTGGTATCTGCACAGAGGAAGAAAGAAACAAAAACAAGAGAGACCAACGGCACAGAGCAGTATTTGTTGTAGAGTCTGCAAACATTAGGGTTGTATCCTCTGTTCAAATATAGTCTGCTATTGTTGTTCCTTCTTTCCCTATTTCTCAATTTCTTGCGACACCTAAAGAACAGTGAGGAAAGGATGGACTATTGGATGGGGAAAGGCCTATGAGGAAATCTTCACCGCAGGGTTGGCCCCCGAAGCCTGTTGCTTTCGGTTCTTCCCTGGGCTCCTCACTGGTTCTTGTGTCTGTCCTATCCTATCCCTGCAGGGGGAGGAACAACTTTACAGTGTGACACATGAGTCCAAGTTTTCCTTCCCTGACACAATACTGCAGCTGCTGTAATCAACATCACTTGATGTGGTCCGTACCACTTAGGCTCTAATGGCTTGTTTCTGAACGACTTTATCATGACCCATTGACCTGGGATGATTGTGTGTCCACCTTCTGGTGGAGTCTGCCAACACGACTCAACTCTCTCTTTGGCACTCTGCACTGCCTTTGTGAGGTTTTCACAGTAAGCGATCAGGGCATCTGAAGCAATGTGCACATCAGCATTTCTAAGATCAATCACACCTGGCATCTGCATTGGGCGTCCAGTAATAATCTCATGAGGGCTCAGTCCTACTGATCTGTTAGGTGATGCTCTCATACTACACAGTACTGCGGGCAGTGCTTCAACCCATGGTACTCCTTCCTGATGCATTTTGCTTAGCCTGGTTTTGATTGTTCTGTTTGATCGTTCAACTTGTCCTGATGCTTGTGGCCTATAGGGACAGTGAAGGTTCCACTTAATCTTCAACATTCTTGATCTGAGTCAATGCAATCTGGTAATCCCCATCTGGGAATGAAATCAGTGACAAGACATTTAGCAGTATGTGCAGCTGTAGCACGCCCTGTTGGATAAGCTTCTACCCATCTTGAGAACTTGTCTATTACTACCAAAACGTCAGTTTTTCCTTTACAAGGGGGCAACGATATGTAATCAACTTGCAGGTGACGAAATGGCCCTGGTGGAGCTGGGGTATGTGCTGCTGGTGTAGTGGCTGCTGGTACATCATTATTTTTCTGACATGTAACACATCTCTTGACTGTTTCAGTGGCTACGTTTCTGAATTTTGGATTCCACCATTGATTTGAGAACCTGTGATTCATCGTTGCTGGACCACTATGACCCAAACTGTGTATTTGTTGAGCCAAATATGGCAACAGTGATTCGGGAGCAACATACTTTCCCCCTTTGGTCCAGCAGCCGGATGAATCCACAGTGGCTCCTTTGTCTAACCATGTCCATGCTTCATATAGAGGAACGTCTTTATACAGATCAACGATTGATTCAGGAGGTAGAATTGTCTTCTGTGCTGTACTACCTGAACACACTTGTACAGTTGCATAGAAACAAGCCTGTTTAGCCGCTACATCAGCAAGAGCATTACCTTTAGCTTCCGTAGTATTAGTTGTGAGATGTGCTTTCACTTTGATCACCGCTAATTTCTTTGGGAGTTTCATGGCAAACATTAAATCTTTCACTAATCCAGCATGCTTAATGAGGGATCCAGCAGAAGTTAGAAATTTTCTGGTTTGCCAAATGACACCAAAATCATGAATTACCCCAAAAGCATACCTGGAATCTGTGTAGATATTTGCAACCGATCCTGAAGCTAGCGTGCATGCTCTAGTTAAGGCTACTAGTTCTGCAGCTTGAGCTGAAAAATTATCTGGAAGACGACCTGAAGCAACCACTTCAGTGGTGGAAGTTACTGCATATCCTGCTCGTCTGTTACCTTCAATAACTTGAGCTGAACCATCAACAAACAACTCCAATTCTGCGTTCTCGATGGGAGTTTCTGCTATTTCACTTGTCGCTGCATATGTAAGCGTAACACAATCATGAGTCATTTCGCCTTCACCCTCTAACACAACTTCAGTCATTGCAGACATCATACATGAGGATGGGTTCGTGACTGGTGCACGCTGTATAACAATGTTCGGGGCTGTGAGAGTTGCTAACCAATTTCCCCAACGGGAGGAGGTGACAGAAGTGACTTTTGCTTGATTCATTAGTGCGGACACTGCGTGAGGGCATTTTACGTTTACAGTTTGACCTAACACCATTCCTGATGAAGCCTGAAGTGCTAGATGAACTGCCTGTACTGCTCTGAGGCATGGGCCCATACCTTGAGCCACTATGTCAAGTTTACCGGAATAGTAATGAATTGGGCATAAGCTGCCCCCATGATCTTGCATTAGACATGCAGTCATAAAGCCTAAGTGTTCATGGACATAAAGCACAAAGGGTCTATCAGATTGGGCAATTCCTAATGCTGGTGCTTGACATAGTGCTCTCTTCAAATCATTAAAAGCTTTGAGATGAAGTTCTTCCATACAAACAGTATCTGAATCTTTACCATGGCCTTTCAACAAAACATAGAGAGGCTGAGCAATCGAGGCATAGTCTTCAATCCAAGGTCTACAGTACCCTGCTGTTCCTAAAAATGAGCGGAGTGTTTTAATGGTAGTAGGCGGAGGTATGGCTTTTACTGAAGCTGCTCGATCCTGTGTAATGGATCTATTTCCTGCACCAATTGTTTGACCCAGAAATGTGACTTGCTTTTTAGCAATTTGAGCTTTGTGAAAGCTGCATTTGTGTCCTTTTTTATGCAAATAGTCCAACAATGATGCCAATTCAGTTTGATGTACCTCATGATCTGTTGAGGCAATCAAAATATCATCGACATATTGGATCATAGTGGACTGTTTTACCGGACATTCTGGGTCACACAAATCACGTCTGACAGCCTGATGATATATGGTTGGGGAGTTTTGAAATCCCTGTGGCAATCGTGTCCACTGGTATTGTTCATAGTCAACTGTGAAAGCTAACCATGGCTGGCTGTCAGAGTGCAACGGTACAGAAAAGAATCCATTAGACATATCAATTACTGAAAAAAATCTTACAATCTAATGGTAAGCCATTACAAATTGTAGATGGATCTGCCACTAGGGGGGTGATTTTATCAATATGTTTATTGGCTACTCTGTAGTCTATTGTAAGTCTCCATGTCCCATTAGATTTCTTGATGGGCCATATGGGTGAATTACATGGACTGTTGGTTTTAACTAGCACTCCTTGCGTCAGCAAATTTTCTACAATAAGTTTGATTCCCTGTATAGCTTCCTTATTAATAGGATATTGTTTGGTGACCGGAGGTGGAGTTCCTGTCAATTTAACTGGTTCTACACCTGTCAACAAACCACAATCATCCTTGTCTTTAGCCCAAATTGGATGATTCTGTAAGAAAGCATACTCGGGAGGGGTTGCATTATTGGTAGAAATCTGTGCTGAGGAAATTTTTATGCTAGTAGATTCTGAGGACATGTCTAAAGTTAGATTTATTTGTCTCAGAAGATCCATGCCTAAAATTGCACCTGTATTTAATGGAGCGCATAGCAATTTTGTAGTCAGAGTTTTTGGGCCAAATTGTACCTCTATGGGCGGAGTTTCATACAAAACAGAATCTTCACCTATTACACCAGTTAAACAAAGTTTGGTTTTCTTGTATGGGATGTTTAAACCTTGTGCCAATTTTGTAGGAATTACTGTAATTTCTGCACCTGTATCAAGCAAAAAATCTATCTCTTTCACGCTACCTTTCACAAAAATTCTTTGGTCATTGTGTTGGATTACAGGGGAAAGGTAGCTACTCACAGCCACAACAATTAGTTTTTTTCCTGGTCTTGTTGTGCTCTTAGAAGAGCCTGAACGAGCTGTCCTAAAGTTTCAGTGGTCACTGGCGGACCTACTTCAGGGTTGTAGGCAGGCTGAGAAGAATCAGAATTATGCATAGCATTTCTTTTACTATCTTGCAACTTCTTCCTACACTCTTTCTCCCAATGTCCTAATTTTCCACAGTAGTTGCATTTGCCTTCTCTTTTAGACCATCTATTGTCTTGTTTCGTTGTGTTAAACATAGCTGCTGCTACTCTTACTTTTGCCTTGACATCAGCATCTCTTTCCCATGTAGCTAACCTGTCTAGGTTACTTCTGAGAGTTCTGTTAGACCAAGTTAGATCTAAGAATGGTAAAGCTTTTCTGTATTCGGCTACAAGGCCATCTGACCAGATACGAACCAGGGGTCCCTTGTCATCTAGAACACTTTCAGGGTCATCAACAATTCCACTGTAAATTACAGCTGACTGACAAAATCTCTCAGTATATTCACTCACAGTTTCTTCTTTCCTTTGCACACAGGTAGTAATTCTAGACCAATCTATTTTGGGTCCTAAGATATTCTTTAGGATTTTCAAAATACCTTCTATTAAATCACCCTTACTGGCATTTCGCAGTTCAGAAGCAACAGCAGATTCAAAACTGTTGAATTCAGATTCAGTTAGAATTTGTGACTTCTGCCAACGACATGTCATAAAGACGCATTTTACTGATCAATGTTCTTCTAAATTCAGAAAAATGTGTGCGTGCTGACGGTAAACTCTGAGATAGTCTCTCTATATCTTTAGGACATAAAGCTTTGGCAACAGTTTGTATTTGCACAACAGAAGAATTGAGAGGAACACTATCAGTTTCCTCAATTCCCTGAGATCTTCTCCTCGCACCACACACATTGACTGAATTTACAGGCACATCAGTTACTGATTGGAGAGCTACATCTGTTTCAAAGAACGCTTGTAAATCAGGGTAAATGTTATCAGGCTGACTAACTTCCACATCAGTTTTTGCTGCAGCTTTCTTGAGGTTCAATTTCTTAGTCAAAGTGGATACTCTAGCACGGAGTTCATTGTTCTGTTTCTCTAGCTCTGAGTTACACTGAGACTGTTGTGTAGCTAATGTTAAACTCAATTCTCTGTGACAACAGATAATGCCTTTCACATTGTTCTTACGAATACTTGCTCCTAGTACCTTTTTACACTCATCTACCGACCAAGTCTTGTCTGGATGAATCTCATATTTCTGCGTTAGTTCTTGTCTAACTTTTTCAGTGACTATTAGGGTCATTTGTTCCCCTAACAGCGTTTTGAATTCACTATCTTACCACAAAGGAGTCGCAAGACCAATCTTTTCTGTGGTTGGAATCAGCCTAGCATTCCTTCTAACCATTTTGTAAGTTTCTTCTGTACCACACAAAAAAAAAAAAAAAAAATAATTATTAGCACGAAATGCTAACCTTCTCTGTGAAAAGAGGATAAACCAATTATTAGCACGAAATGCTAACCTTCCCTGCCTGAAACAGAGGATAACCCATAACTTTAAACGTATTAGCACGAAATGCTAACCTTCCCTGCCTGAAACAGAGGATAACCCATAACTTTAGCACGTAATGCCAAATCTTCCCTGCCTGAAACAGAGGATAACTTTCATCTCTAAAAGAAAACTTTAGAGGATAAAATTAGTTAAACAAACCCTACAGATGTATGTTAACTCTTCTCTGACGGCACAGAGGATACAAAATAATTTGTACTGGTCTTTAGGTTCTTTTGGATTAGAGACAGCACTCACCACAACCCTTGGTTGAGAGAAAAATTCAGTCTGGAAATCTTTGTTCAGCTGGAAGTTTCGCTGGATTCCAAAAGATGCAGTCTTTGTTTGAGCTTGATTCAGGTGAGGAGGCTGGAACTCTATCCGAGTCACGGCACCATCTGTTGTGAACCTTTATCTTCTAAAGTGTAGGAAACTCAGAAGAGAAGACCAGGAGACTTCGGGTTGTATCTTCAGCAGGATTCTTTATTGAGATCCCAAGCCGTTGGTAGCTGTAGTCATCGAAATCTCAATCTCAAGTAATTTACAAGGTATCTTATAGGTATTTTTGGAGGAGGGACTTTTGGAGGTGGAGACAAATTCAAACAAAGCAAGCACATGAGGGAGGCGTTAGCTTGTTACCAAACTTCCCGTGGTTCTAATCTCATCAACATAATAGTTTTTCAAATGCATAGACACTAATCCAATCAACCTAGCGATTCCACGTCTGGGCCAGGGGGCTCCGAAAGATAGACACTAATCCAATCAACCTAACGATTCCACGTCTGGGCCAGGGGGCTCCGAAAGATAGACACTAATCCAATCAACCTAACGAATCAACGTCTGTGCCAGGGGTTCTTTGAATCTCTGCCAATCAACATGACTTGATTGAGACAAAGCACAGTTATACATTGAGTCAGGAAGTGAATAATAAGAATCTAAATTAAACATTTAAATACAATTTGTAATCCCACAGCAACAATGAACTTTAAGTAAACTTAGAAATTTGGGGAAATATAATTTTGTCAATTTAGTAGTAGTCATAGTAAACATATCAGGTGTTATAGTGTGAAACTTGAATTTCTAAAGATTTCTCTTAAACATTTGCTCCACTAAATTTCACCATTTAACAGACCCTCATTTCAAAAGAAGAGGATCTTTCACACACTTTCAGTGTATAAGAAACTAGCCTACTGTAAATGCCTCTGTTTGCGGTTAGCAACCAACTGATCCCTGGAACACAAACCATAAGACAGAGGAAGAGAAATGTGTTTTAGCTTTTTATTTACTTATCTGTATGCCAAACTACCAAAAGAGTTGCAATCCTCACCTGTTAGATAAAAACAAATTCAATTCTATAATTATGCTAATCAAAAACACCTAAACTGAATCTGTAAAGTATTTAGTCCTCTTTAACTAGGAATAGTGAAACTTCAATGTCAGTTTTCTAAGTTTGATAACACACAGGCTCTTGTCTGTGCAATTCTGAAAAAAGAAACATACAGTAAAAAACAAGACTGCGTTTGCTTATCAAGGTAACCTATGACAAAGATTTCAAAATTGTATTTTAAATTAATTAATAGGAGAACAAAGGACTTAACACAAATTACAGTAGAGTCTGTTAATACGCAGAGTATCATTTGAATTAATTTTCTCAGCTCACCCAATAGACACGTTACTGTCAGGAATAGGGATGATGGTTGGCTGTCTTTTCTTGGAGAAGGCAAACCTGAAACCACACACACACTCAAGCAATCAAACACATTCCAGAGGAACAACGGTCACAACCTGTAGATGTCACAACCCTTTTCCCCAAATGTTTTGGAGTATCCAGAGAGGACAAATATTTTTGACTAAACGACAGCAAGACTTGCCTTCCATAGTGCATCACAGAGCTGTAGTCATAGACAGTTTCCAGGCTGTTAGTCTTGATTTTGTCAAAGTTGTGCTCCTGCCCTATTACAGTGAATACAAATCTATAAAACAATATTCAGTCATATTAAAAATAATAGATAATAATAACTCTAATCTCCTATTTCTGCTGAAGAACTTGAGTGACTTTTAGCAGCATTTAACAGCAATGCTTCATTAATCACCCTCATTCAGAAGATCTAGAACTACTACACAACCTGCTTAAGAAATGTGTACTAATCAGATGTACCAGGAATGATGTTTTTTTTAAAAGGATTTGGACATGATTGTTGCGGCCACTGCTGTTCTGTTCATGGTGAAAGCCCTGTGCGTGAAGCAGCTCATGCTGCACTCTGTGAGATGCATCCAGCACGGTCCAGAGACACAGTCTGACCTCTTATGTGATGACCCACAAAAGAGTAGCACCTATGGATCACACATGATTGAAGGCTTCAAACATACAGCATAGAATTCAGTTCTGCAGATATAGTCCTCCTGGAGGAATATGTATTTATATGCCTTGCTGATGCCTCCTTGTACATATGAACCAGCAAAAATTTCTGAATACAAGCCTTAAACTTTAAAGGGTTACTCCATCCCAAAATGAAAATTTTGTCATTAATCACTTACCCCCATGTCGTTCCAAAGCCATAAAAGCTTCGTTCGTCTTCAGAACACAATTTAAGATATTTGGGATGAAAACCGGGAGGCTTGTGACTGTCCCAGTCAATCAGGGGCACAGATGGGATTTTTTAACTGGGGGGAAGTGAAAGTTAAACAAACAAAAAAATCTCCACATGAACCAATACATACACAACCATGGCAACGACAACCGCAGAAACAACTGAAGATGACACAAAAGCATATTCAAGCAATAGCCAGCATGGATAAGTTGTGTGAAACAAAGCATAATCAATGTTACTCACCTATCAAGAAGAAACAACACAACCTCAGCATCCGATTCGAGTCCTTCCTGCTCCTTGAGTTCTCTCCACCGCTGGAAAGCTGCTCCAATATTTACGCGGGTTCTACCTCTTGCCTGATCGTCGTAACCCTTCTTTTTAATGTTTTGTTTCTCTGATATTTTCCTCTTGTTTTATCTGCCATCTCTCTCTCTCTATAGTCGATCTGCTAATATCAGTCCTGTGCATTCAAATAGAGCGCTCTATTCTCTCTATCAGCATAAGAAACGCCCCCTTATTGCTGATTGGCTACAAGTGTGTTTTGGGACTCGGTCAAAAGCGTTTTTCTTAGTGCATGTTTAAGGAGCGGCGGGCTGGGCCACCACTACTTAGGCTAATGTACATAGCGGAAACCCTGATTAATCCTCTGTTTACCGATGTTGCTTTTCGTAGAGACAGTGAGGGGGACAGATCGGGTCACTATGAATCTGGAGGGGGTCGTGTCCCCCCGTCCCCAGTGCCATCTGCATGCCTGCAGTCAATAAGTCAAGGCCCAGAAAAGTATGAAAGACATCATCAGAATAGTCCTTCTGCCATCAGTGGTTAAATCTGTATGTTATGAAGCGACAAGAATGCTTTTTTGTAAGCAAAGAAAATTTAAATAACGACTTTATTCAACAATCCGTCTCCTCTGCGTCAGTGTAGCACAATTTTGGAGAATATCTGCTGGACGTAAACTGCGTATGCTGTTCTGTATCAGCCGCACCACACGGATACACAGTTTGCGTATTTTGACGATGTCTTTCATACTTTTCTGGGCTTTGACAGTGTTATTTACTTGGCAGTCAATGGGACAGTCACAAGCCATCCAAAATATCTTAAATTGTGTTCCGAAGACGAACGATATTTGGTTACCAACATTCTTCAAAATATCTTCATTGGGGTTCAACAAAAAAAGTCATTCATACAGGTGTGGAGCCACTTGAGGGTGAGTAAATGATGACAAAATCTTAATTTTGGGGTAAGCTATCATTTAAAAAAACATAATTAAAACTATTATAGCAAATTTTAGGCATACACAACAGCCTAACCCGAACCCTGTTATAAATGAAAAGGAAAATCTGATTTTTACCCTGAATTAGACAGTATGTTGCTAGCAGTGGCGGCTGCTGGTCTTTCAAAGAGGGGAAGCTCATTTTCGGGCAACATCATAAAAATGTACCATTTATTTATACGTAAATTATGCCCAACATTCCTTTTCAAGATAATGCTCTAGCCTACTGTATGTATGAATGAATGAATGAATGAATGAACAAACGATCTAAAAAAAGATATTAAACTCGAAATATGGGAATTAGGTTGAACTGAAACAAGGAATGTGGTGTATAATTGTGTGAAATGTGTGATGAAAATTGACTAGCAATTTCACCAAGCAAATACCAAGAAATAGGTTGCAGTAGTTTGTCTTTCGACTACACTTGCAAAATCCGCGATGGGACTGAGCTCGAATAGCTTCAGCGTCAGCGACTTTTATAGTACAAAATCGCTGTCAATCAAAAGGAGATGCAGTCTTTCGACAGACCCTCCAATCATCACGCAGAAGCCCAGAGTCCAGGCCAGCCCACTCCTCCATTCACCCCCAGAGACGCTGAGCGTCCGTGGGCGGGACATAATCGCAGCATTTATCCAATGACCATCTAGTATCGAAGAACTGAAAAAAACTGTTCAAATCAGCCCCATTGAAGTCAATGGACGCTAGGCTTCAACAGGGAAGTGCACTGACGCTACGGGAATGTAGGAGAAGCAAATCGAGTCAGCCGAACAGCTATATGTAGCTGATTCTGAACCAACTCGTCTTCGAGATGAACGTGTTCGAACGCATTTGAATTTTAACACAATAGTACATATTTGACCATTAATTGTTTGACATTATAGGGGAAGCCGAGCTTCCCTTGCAGTCTTAAAGAAATCCCCACTGGTTGCTAGAGTCCCTTTGTTTTGTGCGAGGTCGATTTCTCAAAAGATTTCAAGCCTTTTAAAATGATATCCTTCTCCTCAGAGGCTGTTTGAAAGTTCAGATAGTATAAATGGATTAAAGAGATATGATACAGGGTTTTAGGTAAGAGCTTTCACTCACAGTATTTATCAGAGAATACGTAGGGCACAAGGACTTTTCCATTTTTGCTTCTCTGCAATTTGCACCCAAGAGCTGTGCATGGATCTGTGATTTCCAAGCCTGTTGCTACAGCGATGTCTCCAAATACAATCGAGGGTTCATTCAGTCTCTGTCCTGTGTGGTATAAGCACAGTAAATCACTCAAAACACTAATTCTAGGAACATCACTAGCAGGGATTGCCCGCTATAAAAAGTAAGATAAGACATTCCTCATCAAGTCTATTTAATATTATTCATATTTATCTCTTTTACTGAGTTGCTAAAATAAATATATTCCACAAATAGTCTTACTTGCATGTTTGTTGGCCCTTTCAATTATAGCTTACACTGATATATCATCTTGCTCAGTGCTATTTTCTGAGAACCAGTGTTGGTTTATTTTAGTGTTAATAAAACTGTAAAATATTTTAATTAAACTCAACATGGCTATTACAGAAGATAATTTCTTACCAATCTCCTCACAGCTCTTTTCCAAGATATCCTGTTTAAGCATAAACTTTTGAACATATGTTGGTTAGAAACCCATGAATAAAAATGAAAATGTTTGAAGTGGGAGGCTGCTACTGATATTGTTTTACGTTTCACATATTGCTGACATGTCTGTTCTTACCTCAATAGAGCGACTCTGAGCTTGAAAAGAGTTTAGCAGAAAACAGATCGCCTTCAACGAGAACATCATGAGAGCTTGCTGAGAAGCTGTTCTGGATTGAACACAGATACATATGGGAATTTCTCATTTTCAAACTGTGCACAGTATATTTTGATCAAAATGCATACAGAAAATTAACATATGTATGTACACACACACACACACACACACACACATATTTAAAGTTTAAGTTTATTGTCTTATCAGTTCACTGGTAAATTAAGCAGACACGCTGAAATTGCATTAATAATCTCAATAGTTTTCTAGCTTGAGCAAACAACATCATGAAATGGTCCCTTTTTTGTGAGAAACAATCATTACACTGCATAATGTAAGAAACAACTGTTGAGCTTCTCCAAGCTATTATAATATACACCTATATACGGTATGTGCATTATGATTATTCAAAATTTCTGTCATTTAATAAATAAATCATAAATAAATCACAAATAAATCACTTTTGCATTCTGAAGTGGAAATCTAAATATTCTCAGATTCACGCCTGTTACAAACATCTCAAATGTAGATCTCATCTCTGAATAAAAATCAAAAGAAAAGACACTCACCTAACTAACACTGGTGTAAATGTTCAGAGTGAATCCAGCTCCTTGCTGAGTCTCTTAAGTGCTCTCCATTAAAATTTAATTACACTACCTGTCAAATTATAATTTACAGACAATCTCAGACAGCCCGATCTTTATGAAACCACTTAATGATTCAGAGATATACAGATACACAGTTGATGAAACATCTTAACTCATAAGCATTAACTCATTCAGTCTCGTACTGCACCAAAGTTATACACAATATTCAACTTTATAAAGACTCCACAAAACCCCCCTTTGGCAATAAAACTGTAAATAACACTTGGGAAAAAACCTGCAGCTATTCAGGTATTTTTTTATAACCTAAAATAATTTCATGTTTCCAACATAAAATTATGAAGAAACTTGAAATAATGAAAATAGAAAATGTAAATAATAAATTATAAAAAATGCATACCCTGCAGTGACTAAAATAGCATTAGATCCTCCTGGGCTGAGGTGGGTCGTATTTTAGTTTCATATTTATGCAGCATTGCCTCTTTATGCAGACTTTGTACTGCTAGTCTTTCTGAACAAATGCACTTTATTATGCTTTAGCTTGGGTTATACTGATAATTTCATCCAGGGTTATTCCTGGATGGAACAACTGCTACGCTAATTTTCTTATTGTTTCTATGTTTCTGCCACGGGATTAACATCCCGTGGTAGCTAGGAATTACACAAGCTTCAGTCTGGATCCAACCCTTAAACGATCTGAGATGACCGAACACCTGAGAAGAGATGATGACAACCCCTCGGAGGACCTCAGAGGAAGCCATCCATCAGCGATTATACTGACTTAACAAAAGTCTGCCATAAATGGAGGATCAGCACCTAAAGACAAGCTCTACAGCCCTGAACGTCAGCGGAGTCTAGGACACATAGATGAGCCCCAGAGACAGATCTCCAGTGAGGAACTCGTCACCTAGACATCCATCGGGTAAAGACCACTGGAACCAGTGGACTGCTTACACTCTGACTTTGCTGCAGTTGGAACAAACTACTGGTCCGTCTGGCCAGAGGGGAACTGGCCCCCAGACTGAGCCTGGTTTCTCCCAAGGTTTTTTCTCCATTCTGTCACCGATGGAGTTTTCGTTCCTTGCCGCTGTCGCCTCTGGCTTGCTTAGTTGGGGAATCTTCATTTCCAACAATATCATCGACTTGATTGCACAAATATTATTTAAACTGAACTGAGCTGGACAATGCCATCACTAAATTCAATAATGAAATGCATTCAGCTGAAAATTGAGTGTTAAATCCTATCATTTTACATTATTGACAACTTGCCTATTTTGATACTGTGCAGTGCTTTGTTACAATTTGTATTGTTAAAGGCGCTATATAAATAAAGGTGACTTGACTTGACTTGACTTTGGTACAGACACAGAGCCACCTCGGGGCAGCCTTACCTGGACCAAGCCCCTCCCCTTTTCCCTAAACTCACCGAAAGTACCCCTCTATCAACAATTGTTAACAGTTATATTGTGGTCAATAAAACAAAATTGATATGAATTATGACAACATGTACAAAACTAGCGAATGGCTCAAAACTCGGAAAATACCTGTTTATTTTTGCTCATATCTGTCAGTCTGAGACATTGCGTTGCTAGGTTGTGAGCTCAAATTTCATTGGACAATGTGAAGTGGAGTGGTATGGCCTTATTCATAATTTGGTTTAAAACTATGTAGCCACTGTCTGTTAATTGATTATAAGGAATGTTTATATTACTACTATTTACTAACTGCATATTTATATACCTTCAGACATTTGATGAAACTATAGTTGGTCACAAGAAGCCCAAGCCAACAGCTTTTTTACTATTTTACAACAAATTTTACTATAGTTATTAAATTGGAATTATCAAAAATGCCTCTTTTTTTACATTTGAGCCCATGTCCCCGAGGAACTTTCTGCATGTCCCTGCCCTGGACGTAAAGACACCCTACAACAATGTCAAATAACTCTCATTTAGGCTACATGACAAACTGCACTGTCCTTTTAAGGACATTGGCCTATAATATTTTGTTCATAAAATACTTTCATTTTACTTCAACTTCAACGAGTAGAAAATTCAGCAAATCAGCAGGGGCCCCAGACTCCTGCATACAGCTGATAACATGATGTAAGATTGCGCCACCTGCCGGAGATTGGAGAAAACGCTCCCAATCAGGTGACATAGTACCTCATCACGTGATGAGCCAATGTTGCCATGTCCTCTTTTCTATAAGCAACATTGTCCTTGGTTTTATCAATTAGCTTATAAATATAGATGGTCGTGGGTGGCAATTTTTTGCCATTGTTTGTATTATTCTTTTTAGAATAAAGTCACTTATTAGGGCTTACTTTTCCCATGTAGTACAAGAAAGCATAATAACATTTGTAAATTCTCCCCATCTGCGGTTCGAGTTAATTTCTGTTTCTATATATCTTTACCCATAGCATAAGTGTGTGTGATTTGGATGGTTTTAGCTCGCTAGTAACGTTAAGCCAGTTGGTAGATTGTTTGTGAAACCTTTTAAGTTGTTTGCTCTAATTATGGAATCAAACAAATGAAATCAAGCAAATATCGGCAGCACAAAACCGAGATCGCCTATTGTTCGTGAGGGTAATTGGTTATTCTAGGCTTCGTTTGGTTAGGCTGATTTTATTAGGGAGTTTTAGCTAGATCTGGCAACCCTGTATTGCGCGTATTGCCAACGGACCTTCTCTGTCAAGGAGGGTGACGTTTTGTATCGTCTTAGTAATGGCGACACATGTGGCCAAATCCTCCTTGGGTCTGGATTAACAGTCCTTTCCCACCCTCTTATGTACATCAAGGTTTTAGTACAGGTAGGATTTACACAATACACGCATAAATGAGAGCAGTAGCAAGTTGACGCCTGCACACGCGCTGCTGTCGAGTGCTTTCGATAGCATGTTGATAAACGTTAACATTAGCCAGTTCGTTTAACCGGGTTAATACATATTGCAGTGTGTCCTTTTGAGACACGAGCATCGTTGTGTGGAGTACATTTGTTTACAGGGATAAAGGTGTCTATGCTCGTCATCATGGGGGTAGTTAGCTGTACTAGCAGGGTTGTTGACCGCTGTCTAACGTTATCTGGTCTGGGTGAGTTAATGTTAATGGTCTAACGTTAAAAGGTCAGTCTGTTAGGTCTGTCAGGTGTCATTTTTATGGCAGTTTTCGTCAATATACTTACAAGTCGTACTATGTTAATGCATTATTAGTCCACTGAAAACAGTGCTGACCGCATTTTTACACCAGTTCCCGCTGTCTTTTTGGCTATTGAGGCTACTGCAGGTTATTATGGTGTGTGTGTGTGTGTGTGTGTGTGTGTATACACACACACACGCATACATAAAATATTTAGAAGTGTAGAAGTGAAAGTAAATTTAATCAACTTTACTTGTAAGCTAAATGTGATTTACACTCAGGATTTAATGGTGTTTTTACATCTTATATATTACTACACATGTTTTCACCGTATAGTAACAATATAAAATGTATTATTTTGATTGTTTCTCTCTTCCAAGTCAGATATTGTATATAACAGTACTACAACAGGGAATGGTGTGCCTACATGTTTTTTTTGTTGCTGTTTTTTTAGAGGCACAATAAAATGTATTGTGTATCAATTTGTCACGTTCACCTGTTTTTATTGGCGATTAACATATTTGTATCTTTGCAAATATAGGTTGGACATGAACCTCTTTCTCCTACTCTAGGAAGAAATATGTTTGGTCGACAGGTGTACCAGCTTCCAGGGCTTTTTGCATACGGTAAGATCATCAAGGAACCGATTGCTTCTTTTTTGCGTCTGTAGCCATTAATTTAAGTGTTCATTTGATATTTAATTTAATTTTTAAGAATTCTGGAAAATGCATGCATTTCTTAGACTTACATTTGTTTCATTTAGCCAAACACATCATCAAGATCGATGGGAAATCAGGCCTGTTTAAGGGTCTCGCCCCTAGGCTTTGTGCTGGGACCATTGGCACCATTGTTCACAGTAGAGTCCTGCAGGTACAGTATGCATGCCAGGTTCTTCAGATATTTATTTGTTTTGATAAGAAATGGGCATGTTTCTGAGTGAGTTTGTTTTGTTCTGAAAGTCTGGTAGTGTGTAATCCTTAGTTGTTTGGTGTATGATGCCCAGTTTTTCCTCCGTGTCCATTTCCAGTCAGTAAAGTGCATGGTTCCATGTAATGTTTTCCAGCCTTCAGATAGGCCTCTGTAACTGTGATTTGTGCAGGGTGTTGCTGGCTGTATGTTGCAGTGTTCAGACTGTTGCAATGTGACTTTTGTGTTTATCTGGCTGGGCACAGATAAGCAGAGGTTATTTATACTGTGTTTTAAATGGCTCTAACCTTTGTTATAACCCACAGAAATGCCAGGAGGAAAGAATTGAGGTAGGAACAATTGTGTTTTCAGAGGTATTATTTTAGTGCTTGAATCAATTTATTTGTGATTATTTTTTTTTTACTTTGAGTGGAATTGCTGCAGTTAGTTACACATGTGAGATGATATAAAAGCACGTATCTCATCTCTTCACCGTCTCAGGTGATGGGAAGCAGTCAGAAAACAGAGGATGGTTCTCTGCAACATGTAGTAAATGAGGTGAGGCACTTAAAGCAGAATTTTGGACTAGTTTCCATACCTTGTATGTCAGTCAAAGCCTGTTTGTTCACACAGTCATGAGTAGGGATGGGTATCGTTAAGGTTCTTATTGATACTGCTTATCGATCCGGTTCTTTAATGGTAATCTTATCTGTACTTTTTGTTTTATAACTATGCAGTGTTCATTTACATTTGATCACTTTTAGATTTCTTTTGAATACCTCTAAATATTGACACACATCGGATTTTCTCCCAACTGTTCTCGGTCACTTTAAGACATAAACTGTGTTTAAATGAATACTCTCAAAGCCTGTCGTTTTTACATATTTTGTGTGTATTTGATCGTTTGTATGCGCCCGAAGCTCAACGTGTACTTTGCTTGTCAGTTTTAGAGCACGCCGCGCAGGGACACACACACACACACACACACTTCAGCCTTGGGAACAGCGTCTCTCGTGCGGATTGTACATTCAACGTTTTATTATCAAACATCTCCAGCCATTTAGCAACTGTAAAGACGGCATTTTACAACAATCGACAAACGATTGATCTGATTCTGGTGTTAAGTTTTGGTCAGAGAGGAACGAATGCGCACCGCTGTGAAGAGAAGGAAGTTGTGCTAGAAGAAACGGCTATAATCCTTAGAAGCCAAAAAAAACCATTAAATAAACTTAGTTTAATATAACAGCCACAGGCCTAAAGTGTAAGCATATGTTTGAATGTTTAGCTCTCTCTTCTATCATAAACGGGGCTTTCATGCTGCGCGTGCTGAAGCTCCTCTGCGTGAGTGCGATCTCTCTTCTGAATTGTGAATAGCAAAAATGCATCATAGACAAATGTTTGAACATTATTGCTCATAAAAACAGCTGGCAACTCTGGTGAGATAGAATTTGCAAGATAATGTGTATATATATAGCAATTATAAATGTGTGCTCTTAATTTCTCCAGTACCGATAGCAGAACCGTTAACATCAGAGCTTATTGATACTCCGGTATTTCATAATTTAGCCCTGAGACGATTAAATACCGGGTTTCGCTACCTATCCCTAGTCATGAGTCTGATGTGACTGAATGACACAAGTAGAAAATATTTGCAAGCATGTTTGTAACAGTTATTGTTTACTGAAATGTTATGTGTGTTTTTGATGTTTCTTTCCCCTCTTTTTTATTGTCCTCTCAGACCACTAAAGAGATGATTGCACGCTCATGTGCTACAATTGTCACACACCCTGAAGCTAGCGTGCATGCTCTAGTTAAGGCTACTAGTTCTGCAGCTTGAGCTGAAAAATTATCTGGAAGACGACCTGAAGCAACCACTTCAGTGGTGGAAGTTACTGCATATCCTGCTCGTCTGTTACCTTCAATAACTTGAGCTGAACCATCAACAAACAACTCCAATTCTGCGTTCTCGATGGGAGTTTCTGCTATTTCACTTGTCGCTGCATATGTAAGCGTAACACAATCATGAGTCATTTCGCCTTCACCCTCTAACACAACTTCAGTCATTGCAGACATCATACATGAGGATGGGTTCGTGACTGGTGCACGCTGTATAACAATGTTCGGGGCTGTGAGAGTTGCTAACCAATTTCCCCAACGGAGGAGGTGACAGAAGTGACTTTTGCTTGATTCATTAGTGCGGACACTGCGTGAGGGCATTTTACGTTTACAGTTTGACCTAACACCATTCCTGATGAAGCCTGAAGTGCTAGATGAACTGCCTGTACTGCTCTGAGGCATGGGCCCATACCTTGAGCCACTATGTCAAGTTTACCGGAATAGTAATGAATTGGGCATAAGCTGCCCCCATGATCTTGCATTAGACATGCAGTCATAAAGCCTAAGTGTTCATGGACATAAAGCACAAAGGGTCTATCAGATTGGGCAATTCCTAATGCTGGTGCTTGACATAGTGCTCTCTTCAAATCATTAAAAGCTTTGAGATGAAGTTCTTCCATACAAACAGTATCTGAATCTTTACCATGGCCTTTCAACAAAACATAGAGAGGCTGAGCAATCGAGGCATAGTTTTCAATCCAAGGTCTACAGTACCCTGCTGTTCCTAAAAAGAGCGGAGTGTTTTAATGGTAGTAGGCGGAGGTATGGCTTTTACTGAAGCTGCTCGATCCTGTGTAATGGATCTATTTCCTGCACCAATTGTTTGACCCAGAAATGTGACTTGCTTTTTAGCAATTTGAGCTTTGTGAAAGCTGCATTTGTGTCCTTTTTTATGCAAATAGTCCAACAATGATGCCAATTCAGTTTGATGTACCTCATGATCTGTTGAGGCAATCAAAATATCATCGACATATTGGATCATAGTGGACTGTTTTACCGGACATTCTGGGTCACACAAATCACGTCTGACAGCCTGATGATATATGGTTGGGGAGTTTTGAAATCCCTGTGGCAATCGTGTCCACTGGTATTGTTCATAGTCAACTGTGAAAGCTAACCATGGCTGGCTGTCAGAGTGCAACGGTACAGAAAAGAATCCATTAGACATATCAATTACTGAAAAAATCTTACAATCTAATGGTAAGCCATTACAAATTGTAGATGGATCTGCCACTAGGGGGGTGATTTTATCAATATGTTTATTGGCTACTCTGTAGTCTATTGTAAGTCTCCATGTCCCATTAGATTTCTTGATGGGCCATATGGGTGAATTACATGGACTGTTGGTTTTAACTAGCACTCCTTGCGTCAGCAACTTTTCTACAATAAGTTTGATTCCCTGTATAGCTTCCTTATTAATCGGATATTGTTTGGTGACCGGAGGTGGAGTTCCCGTCAATTTAACTGGTTCTACACCTGTCAACAAACCACAATCATCCTTGTCTTTAGCCCAAATTGGATGATTCTGTAAGAAAGCATACTCGGGAGGGGTTGCATTATTGGTAGAAATCTGTGCTGAGGAAATTTTTATGCTAGTAGATTCTGAGGACATGTCTAAAATTAGATTTATTTGTCTCAGAAGATCCATGCCTAAAATTGCACCTGTATTTAATGGAGCGCATAGCAATTTTGTAGTCAGAGTTTTTGGGCCAAATTGTACCTCTATGGGCGGAGTTTCATACAAAACAGAATCTTCACCTATTATGCCAGTTAAACAAAGTTTGGTTTTCTTGTATGGGATGTTTAAACCTTGTGCCAATTTTGTAGGAATTACTGTAATTTCTGCACCTGTATCAAGCAAAAAAACAATCTCTTTCTCTTTTACGCTACCTTTCACAAAATTATTTGGTCATTGTGTTGGATTACAGGGAAAGGTAGCTACTCACAGCCACAACAATTAGTTTTTTTCCTGGTCTTGTTGTGCTCTTAGAAGAGCCTGAACGAGCTGTCCTAAAGTTTCAGTGGTCACTGGCGGACCTACTTCAGGGTTGTAGGCAGGCTGAGAAGAATCAGAATTATGCATAGCATTTCTTTTACTATCTTGCAACTTCTTCCTACACTCTTTCTCCAATGTCCTAATTTTCCACAGTAGTTGCATTTGCCTTCTCTTTTAGACCATCTATTGTCTTGTTTCGTTGTGTTAAACGTAGCTGCTGCTACTCTTACTTTTGCCTTGACATCAGCATCTCTTTCCCATGTAGCTAACCTGTCTAGGTTACTTCTGAGAGTTCTGTTAGACCAAGTTAGATCTAAGAATGGTAAAGCTTTTCTGTATTCGGCTACAAGGCCATCTGACCAGATACGAACCAGGGGTCCCTTGTCATCTAGAACACTTTCAGGGTCATCAACAATTCCACTGTAAATTACAGCTGACTGACAAAATCTCTCAGTATATTCACTCACAGTTTCTTCTTTCCTTTGCACACAGGTAGTAATTCTAGACCAATCTATTTTGGGTCCTAAGATATTCTTTAGGATTTTCAAAATACCTTCTATTAAATCACCCTTACTGGCATTTCGCAGTTCAGAAGTAACAGCAGATTCAAAACTGTTGAATTCAGATTCAGTTAGAATTTGTGACTTCTGCCAACGACATGTCATAAAGACGCATTTTACTGATCAATGTTCTTCTAAATTCAGAAAAATGTGTGCGTGCTGACGGTAAACTCTGAGATAGTCTCTCTATATCTTTAGGACATAAAGCTTTGGCAACAGTTTGTATTTGCACAACAGAAGAATTGAGAGGAACACTATCAGTTTCCTCAATTCCCTGAGATCTTCTCCTAGCACCACACACATTGACTGAATTTACAGGCACATCAGTTACTGATTGGAGAGCTACATCTGTTTCAAAGAACGCTTGTAAATCAGGGTAAATGTTATCAGGCTGACTAACTTCCACATCAGTTTTTGCTGCAGCTTTCTTGAGGTTCAATTTCTTAGTCAAAGTGGATACTCTAGCACGGAGTTCATTGTTCTGTTTCTCTAGCTCTGAGTTACACTGAGACTAAACTCAATTCTCTGTGACAACAGATAATGCCTTTCACATTGTTCTTACGAATACTTGCTCCTAGTACCTTTTTACACTCATCTACCGACCAAGTCTTGTCTGGATGAATCTCATATTTCTGCGTTAGTTCTTGTCTAACTTTTTCAGTGACTATTAGGGTCATTTGTTCCCCTAACAGCGTTTTGAATTCACTATCTGACCACAAAGGAGTCGCAAGACCAATCTTTTCTGTGGTTGGAATCAGCCTAGCATTCCTTCTAACCATTTTGTAAGTTTCTTCTGTACCACACAAAAAAAAAATAAAAAAAATAATAATAATTATTAGCACGAAATGCTAACCTTCTCTGTGAAAAGAGGATAAACCAATTATTAGCACGAAATGCTAACCTTCCCTGCCTGAAACAGAGGATAACCAAAATTATTAGCACGAAATGCTAACCTTCTCTGTGAAAAGAGGATAAACCAATTATTAGCACGAAATGCTAACCTTCCCTGCCTGAAACAGAGGATAACCCATAACTTTAGCACGTAATGCCAAATCTTCCCTGCCTGAAACAGAGGATAACTTTCATCTCTAAAAGAAAACTTTAGAGGATAAACTTAGTTAAACAAACCCTACAGATGTATGTTAACTCTTCTCTGACGGCACAGAGGATACAAAATAATTTGTACTGGTCTTTAGGTTCTTTTGGATTAGAGACAGCACTCACCACAACCCTTGGTTGAGAGAAAAATTCAGTCTGGAAATCTTTGTTCAGCTGGAAGTTTCGCTGGATTCCAAAAGATGCAGTCTTTGTTTGAGCTTGATTCAGGTGAGGAGGCTGGAACTCTATCCGGGTCACGGCACCATCTGTTGTGAACCTTTATCTTCTAAAGTGTAGGAAACTCAGAAGAGAAGACCAGGAGACTTCGGGTTGTATCTTCAGCAGGATTCTTTATTGAGATCCCAAGCCGTTGGTAGCTGTAGTCATCGAAATCTCAATCTCAAGTAATTTACAAGGTATCTTATAGGTATTTTTGGAGGAGGGACTTTGGAGGTGGAGACAAATTCAAACAAAGCAAGCACATGAGGGAGGCGTTAGCTTGTTACCAAACTTCCTGTGGTTCTAATCTCATCAACATAATAGTTTTTCAAATGCATAGACACTAATCCAATCAACCTAGCGATTCCACGTCTGGGCCAGGGGGCTCCGAAAGATAGACACTAATCCAATCAACTAACGATTCCACGTCTGGGCCAGGGGCTCCGAAAGATAGACACTAATCCAATCAACCTAACGAATCAACGTCTGTGCCAGGGGTTCTTTGAATCTCTGCCAATCAACATGACTTGATTGAGACAAAGCACAGTTATACATTGAGTCAGGAAGTGAATAATAAGAATCTAAATTAAACATTTAAATACAATTTGTAATCCACAGCAACAATGAACTTTAAGTAAACTTAGAAATTTGGGGAAATATAATTTTGTCAATTTAGTAGTAGTCATAGTAAACATATCAGGTGTTATAGTGTGAAACTTGAATTTCTAAAGATTTCTCTTAAACATTTGCTCCACCAAATTTCACCATTTAACAGACCCTCATTTCAAAAGAAGAGGATCTTTCACAAACTTTCAGTGTATAAGAAACTAGCCTGTATATGCCTCTGTTTGCGGTTAGCAACCAACTGATCCCTGGCACACAAACCATAAGACAGAGGAAGAGAAATGTGTTTTAGCTTTTTATTTACTTATCTGTATGCCAAACTACCCAAAGAGTTGCAATCCTCACCTGTTAGATAAAAACAAATTCAATTCAAATTCAATTCTATAATTATGCTAATCAAAAACACCTAAACTGAATCTGTAAAGTATTTAGTCCTCTTTAACTAGGAATAGTGAAACTTCAATGTCAGTTTTCTAAGTTTGATAACACACAGGCTCTTGTCTGTGCAATTCTGAAAAAAGAAACATACAGTAAAAAACAAGACTGCGTTTGCTTATCAAGGTAACCTATGACAAAGATTTCAAAATTGTATTTTAAATGAATTAATAGGAGAACAAAGGACTTAAAACAAACTACAGTAGAGTCTGTTAATACGCAGAGTATCATTTGAATTCATTTTCTCAGCTCGCCCAATAGACACGTTACTGTCAGGAATAGGGATGATGGTTGGCTGTCTTTTCTTGGAGAAGGCAAACCTGAAACCACACAAAAACACACACACACTCAAGCAATCAAACACATTCCAGAGGAACAACGGTCACAACCTGTAGATGTCACAACCCTTTTCCCCAAATGTTTTGGAGTATCCAGAGAGGACAAATATTTTTGACTAAACGACAGCAAGACTTGCCTTCCATAGTGCATCACAGAGCTGTAGTCATAGACAGTTTCCAGGCTGTTAGTCTTGATTTTGTCAAAGTTGTGCTCCTGCCCTATTACAGTGAATACAAATCTATAAAACAATATTCAGTCATATTAAAAATAATAGATAATAATAACTCTAATCTCCTATTTCTGCTGAAGAACTTGAGTGACTTTTAGCAGCATTTAACAGCAATGCTTCTCCACCCTCATTCAGAAGATCTAGAACTACTACACAACCTGCTTAAGAAATGTGTACTAATCAGATGTACCAGGAATGATGTTTTTTAAAAGGATTTGGACATGATTGTTGCGGCCACTGCTGTTCTGTTCGTGGTGAAAGCCCTGTGCGTGAAGCAGCTCATGCTGCACTCTGTGAGATGCATCCAGCACGGTCCAGAGACACAGTCTGACCTCTTATGTGATGACCCACAAAAGAGTAGCACCTATGGATCACACATGATTGAAGGCTTCAAACATACAGCATAGAATTCAGTTCTGCAGATATAGTCCTCCTGGAGGAATATGTATTTATATGCCTTGCTGATGCCTCCTTGTACATATGAACCAGCAAAAATTTCTGAATACAAGCCTTAAACTTTAAAGGGTTACTCCATCCCAAAATGAAAATTTTGTCATTAATCACTTACCCCCATGTCGTTCCAAAGCCATAAAAGCTTTGTTCGTCTTCAGAACACAATTTAAGATATTTGGGATGAAAACCGGGAGGCTTGTGACTGTCCCAGTCAATCAGGGGCACAGATGGGATTTTTTAACTGGGGGGGAAGTGAAAGTTAAACAAACAAAAAAATCTCCACATGAACCAATACATACACAACCATGGCAACGACAACCGCAGAAACAACTGAAGATGACACAAAAGCATATTCAAGCAATAGCCAGCATGGATAAGTTGTGTGAAACAAAGCATAATCAATGTTACTCACCTATCAAGAAGAAACAACACAACCTCAGCATCCGATTCGAGTCCTTCCTGCTCCTTGAGTTCTCTCCACCGCTGGAAAGCTGCTCCAATATTTACGCGGGTTCTACCTCTTGCCTGATCGTCGTAACCCTTCTTTTTAATGTTTTGTTTCTCTGATATTTTCCTCTTGTTTTATCTGCCATCTCTCTCTCTCTATAGTCGATCTGCTAATATCAGTCCTGTGCACTCAAATAGAGCGCTCTATTCTCTCTATCAGCACAAGAAACGCCCCCTTACTGCTGATTGGCTACAAGTGTGTTTTGGGACTCGGTCAAAAGCGTTTTTCTTAGTGCATGTTTAAGGAGCGGCGGGCTGGGCCACCACTACTTAGGCTAATGTACATAGCGGAAACCCTGATTAATCCTCTGTTTACCGATGTTGCTTTTCGTAGAGACAGTGAGGGGGACAGATCGGGTCACTATGAATCTGGAGGGGGTCGTGTCCCCCTGTCCCCAGTGCCATCTGCGTGCCTGCAGTCAATAACACTGTCAAGGCCCAGAAAAGTATGAAAGACATCATCAGAATAGTCCTTCTGCCATCAGTGGTTAAATCTGTATGTTATGAAGCGACAAGAATGCTTTTTTGTAAGCAAAGAAAATTTAAATAACGACTTTATTCAACAATCCGTCTCCTCTGCGTCAGTGTAGCACAATTTTGGAGAATATCTGCTGGACGTAAACTGCGTATGCTGTTCTGTATCAGCCGCACCACACGGATACACAGTTTGCGTATTTTGACGATGTCTTTCATACTTTTCTGGGCTTTGACAGTGTTATTTACTTGGCAGTCAATGGACAGTCACAAGCCATCCAAAATATCTTAAATTGTGTTCCGAAGACGAACGATATTTGGTTACCAACATTCTTCAAAATATATTCATTGGGGTTCAACAAAAAAAGTCATTCATACAGGTGTGGAGCCACTTGAGGGTGAGTAAATGATGACAAAATCTTAATTTTGGGGTAAGCTATCATTTAAAAAAACATAATTAAAACTATTATAGCAAATTTTAGGCATACACAACAGCCTAACCCGAACCCTGTTATAAATGAAAAGGAAAATCTGATTTTTACCCTGAATTAGACAGTATGTTGCTAGCAGTGGCGGCTGCTGGTCTTTCAAAGAGGGGAAGCTCATTTTCGGGCAACATCATAAAAATGTACCATTTATTTATACGTAAATTCTGCCCAACATTCCTTTTCAAGATAATGCTCTAGCCTACTGTATGTATGAATGAATGAATGAATGAATGAATGAACAAACGATCTAAAAAAAGATATTAAACTCGAAATATGGGAATTAGGTTGAACTGAAACAAGGAATGTGGTGTATAATTGTGTGAAATGTATGATGAAAATTGACTAGCAATTTCACCAAGCAAATACCAAGAAATAGGTTGCAGTAGTTTGTCTTTCGACTACACTTGCAAAATCCGCGATGGGACTGAGCTCGAATAGCTTCAGCGTCAGCGACTTTTATAGTACAAAATCGCTGTCAATCAAAAGGAGATGCAGTCTTTCGACAGACCCTCCAATCATCACGCAGAAGCCCAGAGTCCGGGCCAGCCCACTCCTCCATTCACCCCCAGAGACGCTGAGCGTCCGTGGGCGGGACATAATCGCAGCATTTATCCAATGACCATCTAGTATCGAAGAACTGAAAAAAACTGTTCAAATCAGCCCCATTGAAGTCAATGGACGCTAGGCTTCAACAGGGAAGTGCACTGACGCTACGGGAATGTAGGAGAAGCAAATCGAGTCAGCCGAACAGCTATATGTAGCTGATTCTGAACCAACTCGTCTTCGAGATGAACGTGTTCGAACGCATTTGAATTTTAACACAATAGTACATATTTGACCATTAATTGTTTGACATTATAGGGGAAGCCGAGCTTCCCTTGCAGTCTTAAAGAAATCCCCACTGGTTGCTAGAGTCCCTTTGTTTTGTGCGAGGTCGATTTCTCAAAAGATTTCAAGCCTTGTAAAATGATATCCTTCTCGTCAGAGGCTGTTGGAAAGTTCAGATATTATAAATGGATTAAAGAGATATGATACAGGGTTTTAGGTAAGAGCTTTCACTCACAGTATTTATCAGAGAATACGTAGGGCACAAGGACTTTTCCATTTTTGCTTCTCTGCAATTTGCACCCAAGAGCTGTGCATGGATCTGTGATTTCCAAGCCTGTTGCTACAGCGATGTCTCCAAATACAATCGAGGGTTCATTCAGTCTCTGTCCTGTGTGGTATACAGCACAGTAATTCACTCAAAACACTAATTCTAGGAACATCACTAGCAGGGATTGCCCGCTATAAAAAGTAAGATAAGACATTCCTCATCAAGTCTATTTAATATTATTCATATTTATCTCTTTTACTGAGTTGCTAAAATAAATATATTCCACAAATAGTCTTACTTGCATGTTTGTTGGCCCTTTCAATTATAGCTTACACTGATATATCATCTTGCTCAGTGCTATTTTCTGAGAACCAGTGTTGGTTTATTTTTAGTGTTAATAAAACTGTAGAATATTTTAATTAAATTCAACGGCTATTACAGAAGATAATTTCTTGCCAATCTCCTCACAGCTCTTTTCCAAGATATCCTGTTTAAGCATAAACTTTTGAACATATGTTGGTTAGAAACCCATGAATAAAAATGAAAATGTTTGAAGTGGGAGGCTGCTACTGATATTGTTTTACGTTTCACATATTGCTGACATGTCTGTTCTTACCTCAATAGAGCGACTCTGAGCTTGAAAAGAGTTTAGCAGAAAACAGATCGCCTTCAACGAGAACATCATGAGAGCTTGCTGAGAAGCTGTTCTGGATTGAACACAGATACATATGGGAATTGCTCATTTTCAAACTGTGCACAGTATATTTTGATCAAAATGCATACAGAAAATTAACATATGTATGTACACACACACACAACACACACACACACACACACACACACACACACACACACACATATTTAAAGTTTGTTAAGTTTATTGTCTTATCAGGTCACTGGTAAATTAAGCAGACAAGCTTAAATTGCATTAATAATCTCAATAGTTTTCTAGCTTGAGCAAACAACATCATGAAATGGTCCCTTTTTTGTGAGAAACAATCATTACACTGCATAATGTAAGAAACAACTGTTGAGCTTCTCCAAGCTATTATAATATACACCTATATACGGTATGTGCATTATGATTATTCAAAATTTCTGTCATTTAATAAATAAATCATAAATAAATCACTTTTGCATTCTGAAGTGGAAATCTAAATATTCTCAGATTCACGCCTGTTACAAACATCTCAAATGTAGATCTCATCTCTGAATAAAAATCAAAAGAAAAGACACTCACCTAACTAACACTGGTGTAAATGTTCAGAGTGAATCCAGCTCCTTGCTGAGTCTCTTAAGTGCTCTCCATTAAAATTTAATTACACTACCTGTCAAATTATAATTTACAGACAATCTCAGACAGCCCGATCTTTATGAAACCACTTAATGATTCAGAGATATACAGATACACAGTTGATGAAACATCTTAACTCATAAGCATTAACTCATTCAGTCTCGTACTGCACCAAAGTTATACACAATATTCAACTTTATAAAGACTCCACAAAACCCCCCTTTGGCAATAAAACTGTAAATAACACTTGGGGAAAAAACCTGCAGCTATTCAGGTATTTTTTTATAACCTAAAATAATTTCATGTTTCCAACATAAAATTATGAAGAAACTTGAAATAATGAAAATAGAAAATGTAAATAATAAATTATAAAAAATGCATACCCTGCAGTGACTAAAATAGCATTAGATCCTCCTGGGCTGAGGTGGGTCGTATTTTAGTTTCATATTTATGCAGCATTGCCTCTTTATGCAGACTTTGTACTGCTAGTCTTTCTGAACAAATGCACTTTATTATGCTTTAGCTTGGGTTATACTGATAATTTCATCCAGGGTTATTCCTGGATGGAACAACTGCTACGCTAATTTTCTTATTGTTTCTATGTTTTTCTGCCACGGGATTAACATCCCGTGGTAGCTAGGAATTACACAAGCTTCAGTCTGGATCCAACCCTTAAACGATCTGAGATGACCGAACACCTGAGAAGAGATGATGACAACCCCTCGGAGGACCTCAGAGGAAGCCATCCATCAGCGATTATAGTGACTTAACAAAAGTCTGCCATAAATGGAGGATCAGCACCTAAAGACAAGCTCTACAGCCCTGAACGTCAGCGGAGTCTAGGACACATAGATGAGCCCCAGAGACAGATCTCCAGTGAGGAACTCGTCACCTAGACATCCATCGGGTAAAGACCACTGGAACCAGTGGACTGCTTACACTCTGACTTTGCTGCAGTTGGAACAAACTACTGGTTCGTCTGGCCAGAGGGGAACTGGCCCCCCGACTGAGCCTGGTTTCTCCCAAGGTTTTTTCTCCATTCTGTCACCGATGGAGTTTTCGTTCCTTGCCGCTGTCGCCTCTGGCTTGCTTAGTTGGGGAATCTTCATTTCCAACAATATCATCGACTTGATTGCACAAATATTATTTAAACTGAACTGAGCTGGACAATGCCATCACTAAATTCAATAATGAAATGCATTCAGCTGAAAATTGAGTGTTAAATCCTATCATTTTACATTATTGACAACTTGCCTATTTTGATACTGTGCAGTGCTTTGTTACAATTTGTATTGTTAAAGGCGCTATATAAATAAAGGTGACTTGACTTGACTTGACTTTGGTACAGACACAGAGCCACCTCAGGGCAGCCTTACCTGGACCAAGCCCCTCCCCTTTTTCCTAAACTCACCAAAAGTACCCCTCTATCAACAATTGTTAACAGTTATATTGTGGTCAATAAAACAAAATTGATATGAATTATGACAACGTGTACAAAACTAGCGAATGGCTCAAAACACGGAAAAGTTTATTTTTGCTCATATCTGTCAGTCTGAGACATTGCGTCTCTAGGTTGTGAGCTCAAATTTCATTGGACAATGTGAAGTGGAGTGGTATGGTCTTATTCATAATTTGGTTGAAAACGATGTAGCCACTGTCTGTTAATTAATTATAAGGAATGTTTATATTACTACTATTTACGTACTGCATATTGATATACCTTTAAACATTTGATGAAACTATAGTTGGTCACAAGAAGCCCAAGCCAACAGCAGGCCTATTATGTAAAGTGTAAGCTTTTTTACTATTTTACAACAAATTTTACTATAGTTATTAAATTGGAATTATCAAAAGTGCCTCTTTTTTTACATTTGAGCCCATGTCCCCGAGGAACTTTCTGCATGTCCCTGCCCTGGACGTAAAGACACCCTACAAACATGTCAAATAACGCTCATTTAGGCTACATGACAAACTGCACTGTCCTTTTAAGGACATTGGCCTATAATATTTTGTTCATAAAATACTTTCATTTTACTTCAACTTCAACGAGTAGAAAATTCAGCAAATCAGCAGGGCCCCAGACTCCTGCATACAGCTGATAACATGATGTAAGATTGCGCCACCTGCCGGAGATTGGAGAAAACGCTCCCAATCAGGTGACATAGTACCGCATCACGTGATGAGCCAATGTTGCCATGTCCTCTTTTCTATAAGCAACATTGTTCTTGGTTTTATCAATTAGCTTATAAATATAGACGGTCGTGGGTGGCAATTTTTAGCCATTGTTTTTATTATTCTTTCTAGAATAAAGTCACTTATTAGGGCTTACTTTTCCCATGTAGTACAAGAAAGCATAATAACATTTGTAAATTCTCCCCATCTGCGGTTCGAGTTAATTTCTGTTTCTATATATCTTTACCCATAGCATAAGTGTGTGTGATTTGGATGGTTTTAGCTCGCTAGTAACGTTAAGCCAGTTGGTAGATTGTTTGTGAAACCTTTTAAGTTGTTTGCTCTAATTATGGAATCAAACAAATGAAATCAAGCAAATATCGGCAGCACAAAACCGAGATCGCCTATTGTTCGTGAGGGTAATTGGTTATTCTAGGCTTCGTTTGGTTAGGCTGATTTTATTAGGGAGTTTTAGCTAGATCTGGCAACCCTGTATTGCGCGTATTGCCAACGGACCTTCTCTGTCAAGGAGGGTGACGTTTTGTATCGTCTTAGTAATGGCGGACACATGTGGCCAAATCCTCCTTGGGTCTGGATTAACAGTCCTTTCCCACCCTCTTATGTACATCAAGGTTTTAGTACAGGTAGGATTTACACAATACACGCATAAATGAGAGCAGTAGCAAGTTGACGCCTGCACACGCGCTGCTGTCGAGTGCTTTCGATAGCATGTTGATAAACGTTAACGTTAGCCAGTTCGTTTAACCGGGTTAATACATATTGCAGTGTGTCCTTTTGAGACACGAGCATCGTTGTGTGGAGTACATTTGTTTACAGGGATAAAGGTGTCTATGCTCGTCATCATGGGGGTAGTTAGCTGTACTAGCAGGGTTGTTGACCGCTGTCTATCTGGTCTGTGTGAGTTAACGTTAATGGTCTAAAAGGTCAGCCTGTTAGGTCTGTCAGGTGTCATTTTTATGGCAGTTTTTGTTAATATACTTACAAGTCGTACTATGTTAATGCATTATTAGTCCACTGAAAACAGTGCAGACCGTATTTTTACACCAGTTTCCGCTGTATTTTGGGCTATTGATTAAGGCTACTGCAGGTTATTATGTGTGTGTGTGTGTGTCACACACACATACATAAAATATTTAGAAGTGTAAAGTGTAGAAGTGAAAGTAAATTGAATCAGCTTTACTTATTGTAAGCTAAATGTGATTATACTCAGGATTTAATGGTGTTTTTACCTCTGATATATTACCACACAGGTTTTCACTGTATAGTAACTATAACATTTATTATTTTGATTGTTTCTTTCTTCCAAGTCAGATATTGTATATAACAGTACTACAACAGGGAATGGTGTGCCTACATGTTTTTTTTAGAGGCACAATAAAACTGTATTGTGTATCAATTTGTCACGTTCACCTGTTTTGTGATTAACGATTAACATATTTGTATCTTTGCAAATATAGGTTGGACATGAACCTCTTTCTCCTACTCTAGGAAGAAATATGTTTGGTCGACAGGTGTACCAGCTTCCAGGGCTTTTTGCATATGGTAAGATCATCAAGGAACCGATTGCTTCTTTTTTGCGTCTGTAGCCATTAATTTAAGTGTTCATTTGATATTTAATTTCATTTTTAAGAATTCTGGAAAATGCATGCAGTTCTTAGACTTACATTTGTTTCATTTAGCCAAACACATCATCAAGATCGATGGGAAATCAGGCCTGTTTAAGGGTCTCGCCCCTAGGCTTTGTGCTGGGACCATTGGCACCATTGTTCACAGCAGAGTCTTGCAGGTACAGTATGCATGCCAGGTTCTTCAGAGATTTATTTGTTTTGATAAGAAATGGGCATGTTTCTGAGTGAGTTTGTTTTGTTCTGAAAGTCTGGTAGTGTGTAATCCTTAGTTGTTTGGTGTATGATGCCCAGTTTTTCCTCCGTGTCCATTTCCAGTCAGTAAAGTGCATGGTTCCATGTAATGTTTTCCAGCCTTCAGATAGGCCTCTGTAACTGTGATTTGTGCAGGGTGTTGCTGGCTGTATGTTGCAGTGTTCAGACTGTTGCAATGTGACTTTTGTGTTTATCTGGCTGGGCACAGATAAGCAGAGGTTATTTATACTGTGTTTTAAATGGCTCTAACCTTTGTTATAACCCACAGAAATGCCAGGAGGAAAGAATTGAGGTAGGAACAATTGTGTTTTCAGAGGTATTATTTTAGCTTGAATCAATTTATTTTTGCTTTTTTTTAACTTTGAGTGGAATTGCTGCAGTTAGTTACACATGTGAGATGATATAAAAGCACGTATCTCATCTCTTCACCTTCTCAGGTGATGGGAAGCAGTCAGAAAGCAGAGGATGGTTCTCTGCAACATGTAGTAAATGAGGTGAGGCACTTAAAGCAGAATTTTGGACTAGTTTCCATACCTTGTATGTCAGTCAAAGCCTGTTTGTTCACACAGTCATGAGTAGGGATGGGTATCGTTAAGGTTCTTATTGATACTGCTTATCGATCCGGTTCTTTAACGGTAATCTTATTGGTACTTTTTGTTATATATATATATATATATAGCATTAATCTATCAATACATAGTGAAAACTATGCAGTGTTCATTTACATTTTATCACTTTTAGATTTCTTTTGAATACCTCTAAATATTGACACACATCGGATTTTCTCCCAACTGTTCTCGTTCACTTTAAGACATAAACTGTGTTTAAGTGAATACTCTCAAAGCCGGCCGTTTTTACATATTTTGTGTGTATTTGATCGTTTGTACGCGCCCGAAGCTCAAAGTGTACTTTGCTTGTCAGTTTTAGAGCACGCCGCGCAGGACACACACACACACACACACACTTCAGCCTTGGGAACAGCGTCTCTCGTGCGGATTGTACTTTCAACGTTTTATTATCAAACATGTCCAGCCATTTAGCAACTGTAAAGACGGCATTTTACAACAATCGACAAACGATTGATCTGATTCTGATGTTAAGTTTTGGTCAGGGAGGAACGAATGCGCACCGCTGTGAAGGGAATGAAGTTGTGCTAGAAGAAACGGCTATAATCCTTAGAAGCCAAAAAAAACATTAAATAAACTTAGTTTAATATAACAGCCACAGGCCTAAAGTGTAAGCATATGTTTGAATGTTTAGCTCTCTCTTCTATCATAAACGGGGCTTTCATGCTGCGCGTGCTGAAGCTCCTCTGCGTGAGCGCGATCTCTCTTCTGAATTGTGAATAGCAAAAATGCATCATAGACAAATGTTTGAACATTATTGCACATAAAAACAGCTGGCAACTCTGGTGAGATAGAATTTGCAAGATAATGTGTATATATATAGCAATAATAAATGTGTGCTCTTAATTTCTCCAGTACCGATAGCAGAACCGTTAACATCAGAGCTTATTGATACTCCGGTATTTCATAATTTAGCCCTGAGACGATTAAATACCGGGTTTCGCTACCTATCCCTAGTCATGAGTCTGATGTGACTGAATGACACAAGTAGAAAATATTTGCAAACATGTTTGTAACAGTTATTGTTTACTGAAATGTTATGTGTGTTTTTGATGTTTCTTTCCCCTCTTTTTTATTGTCCTCTCAGACCACTAAAGAGATGATTGCACGCTCATGTGCTACAATTGTCACACACCCTTTTCATGGTAAATACAGTTAATACAATATATAAAAAAAACGGTTTTGTGATTTGAATCTCACTTTTCTCTCAGTCTGTGAATGTCACCTGTTTTTTTCCCCATCGCAGTGATCACACTCCGATGCATGGTCCAGTTTATTGGTAGAGAAGCCAAATACAGGTCAGTTGTTTTCTTTGCAGTTGTTTTTCCTTCTCCAGTTTCCACATTTAATATTTTTTTTGTTCTTTCCAGTGGTGTCTTTGACTCCATAGTTACCATCTACAGAGAAGATGGAATCTTGGGTTTTTTTGCGTAAGTGCAAAATTACATATTTTCAAATGAGGTAATCTATAGTTTGCCTCATGATGCATTTTTTAAAAGTTGTACTGTTTTTAATGTATGGCACCTTGTTAAAAATGCATATATGTATATGTGGACAAAAATCAGTCAACCTTGCTAGTCTACCAGTCCTTTTAAGTGCTAAATAAATAATAAATACTTTCATGAATGCTGTCAGGCCATTATACAACTCTGTGTCTTTACCTTCAGCATTTCTGTGTTTTGTCAACCCACAGTGGCCTCATTCCTCGTCTACTGGGCGATGTACTTTCCCTATGGATCTGCAACATGCTTGCTCACTTTATAAACACATATGCTATAGACGACTCGGTACGTAAACACACACAAACTCGTGTACAAACAACAAAACATATTTGTTGTTTGTACCAAGTTAAGTAAGTTTGTACAAAATGTTATTTTATGTATGTGAGATACTTTTAATCTTTCAGTATTTACCAGTTCATCATTGCATACTGTTTTGCTAGAACAACAATTCTACATTTGTGTCAGTTGTAGTTGCGTGTTATGTACTGAGTTGATTGTCCTGTTGTACCTGTCTCAGACGACTCATACAGGAGAGATCAAAAACTGCTCTCAAGCTGTGACTGGGGTAAGTCATTTTTTACAAAAACATTAAATAACAAACTGTCTCAGTGTCTCAGGCACTCACCACCAGCCTATCATTTCTGTTTAAAATAACAAATGTTTTTATACATTTTTATTAAAACATAGTTGCCACGTTTCAGTTCTAATTATTAATGTTCTATAATAAAAAAAAACTTTACTGGCTGATGTTTCTAGCTCTTATGCTTTCAGATGATATTACAAATTTATGTATATTCTTAAAAAGATGAAGAGATTAGGACTTTTCAGATTGTTTCTACATGTCTTAATTGTATTAATAAAAATAGTAATATAATTGTAACAATAAAAAAATAACATGTCTATACATAGAAGTAAAAATAATTGTATTAATAAAAATAGTAATATAATTGTAACAATAAAAAAATAACATGTCTAAATTAAAAAAATATATATACATAGAAGGTAAAAAACAAGACCGATCTTGGTTTAGAAAAAAGCCAGAAAGATATGTTTTGATTTGTGTCAAAAAGTACAAAAAAAGAAATGTATCAGCCAGTGGCAACTCTATACGGGTGCATCTCAATAAATTAGAATGTCGTGGAAAAGTTAATTTATTTCAGTAATTCAACTCAAATTGTCAACTTTCTGTTAACATGCTTGGATACAGCACTCTGTGAACAGCCAGCTTCTTTGGCAATGAATGTTTGTGGCTTACCCTCCTTGTGAAGGGTGTCAATGATTGTCTTCTGGACAACTGTCAGATCAGCAGTCTTCCCCATGATTGTGTAGCCTAGTGAACCAAACTGAGAGACCATTTTGAAGGCTCAGGAAACCTTTGCAGGTTTTTTGAGTTGATTAGCTGATTGGTATGTCACCGTATTCTAATTTGTTGAGATGTGAAGTTTTTGTTAAATGTGAGCCAAAATCATCACAATTAAAAGAACCAAAGATTTTGTGTCTTAACCCCTAGCCCTTGTCCCTGAGTAAGCGCTAGCTATGAAATTGGCCACTTGGTTACTGTTACGTCATCATTCGTACTGCTTTTGTTGATCGAGAAGTGATGTTGACTGTTGTGCAAATCAGCAATGTAACGTTAGCGTGGAAAACTAGCGACTTTTTTTTCAATAAGCGCCATAAATCAGGACTGTCAAAACAATCGATAAGAATTAACTCTCACGTGAAGCAAAACAGGGAGAAAAAAAAGGGGAATAAGACAGAGAATTGGGATTCACCCTACTTCAGTCTGTGTGCATTGAATTTATTTAATACACAAGTTTCACAATTTGAGTTGAATTACTGAAATGAACTTTTCCACGACATTCTAATTTATTGAGATGCACTTGTATGATGGAGAGGGTTGTTTTGTTTGACTAAGTTGTGCTATTGTTCTCATTCTAATGTATTACATTTTTTTCTTGTATCTTTTTCATCTTTGCTCAGTTTTTTGCAAGTATGCTGACGTATCCATTTGTGTTGGTGTCCAACCTGATGGCAGTAAATAACTGTGGGTAAGGAATATTGTGTGACTCGAGTGGAAGCATTTGTGAATGGCATTACATGAGAACTGGTTTCTGATAAGTTTGTGAAGAAGCTTGTGATCTTAAACTTCTTTACCCCTTTCAAATGATCAAGTTCTATGACTTTAGTTCATTTATTCACCTTCTTCCCCTTTCCCAAAAATGGCATGTAGGCTACCTGTATGTCCTAAAATATTTAAAACTAATGGAGGTGTTTTTGTAAGTAATGTTTCTCCTGATCTGACCCAGGCTGGCTGGAGGTCTGCCACCTTATGCTACTGTTTATCCCAACTGGCTCCACTGCTGGAGTCACCTGAGCCGAGAGGTGAGTAATTGTTCTATTTTACGTTTCTCGATTGTATTAGTTATTCTGCTGATGAGCTTCTAATATTAATTGGAATTTGAATAGGCTATTCGAATTAAAGGGCTAATAGAATTAACGCAGCACACTACTGTAATAATGAGTTTACCTACGTGACTGCATAAAACAACCGTAAAGTATTTTATTCTAGTAATCTGGATGCTTTTATTTTTTTTTTTCTGTTGCTCAGTATCAAGATGTTTCTCTTGTCATCCAAACAAGTTAATGTGTTAAACTGGATGATTGACAGCATATCTTGAGCAACAGAAAAAAAACATTGTCAGTGACTTACTAAGACATTTCATTATTGGGGATGACTTCTTTAGCAATGGGTTACATTTGAAGAAACTGTCAGAACATATAATTCTGATTCTTGTGTCTCGCAGGGTAACATGAGCAGAGGCAACAGTCTGTTCTTCAGAAAGTTGCCTGCAGGGAAGACGTACGCCATTGATCAGAAGAGATTTATTTGAATGGGAAGCTATCAGCATAGTCTAAAATTATACAACTGTAACTGCGCTGGCCCACAATGTTGGACTCCTAATTCTTCGTATGCACTTGTTTAAGATGATAAACTTTTTTTGATAATCAGTCCGCATCAGCCTCCAGGATTATTACTGTTAATTTTATCAGTACATTGTTTTCACTGCATTATGATTTGATTTGAAATGATGAAACATAAAGAGCTTTATTTTAATACCCAGGGATTTGTATACATAACCAAGTTAAACAAACCGCAGTATAATTTCAGTGGAGCCCTCGAGGGTGCTCTAAACCATCTGTGCCTGAGTCCAGTACAGGCCCCTTACATCTGTTTTTTTGTGCTTGACCATGTTGCTTGTCAGTAAAACAGTAATAATACACCTGCTGTTGTCTCTACTGGTTCATGCACTGACTGACTGGCAAACATGAATTTCTCTACCCTTTTAATAGTAGACTGCGTCGTGTGTGTTCATGTGAGAGGAAGGTTAAGCAGCACCTTGTACCACTGCATTGTCTGTCTACCAGATGTGTTTTGCATAACTTTAAGCTTTACCTCCACCCTGGTGGTATTTGTCAGAGAAAAGCCTCTGTGGCTTCATATAAGTGAAGGAGTTAGAATAGTGTGTGGTGGAGGGCAATTTCCAGCCGCATCTCCATCAGAGCTCCAGTCCAGTCACAATCCGTTTAGATTTTTATTTCTAATGATGTTCTAACTGACCCAAATAAATGTGAGAATGCTTTTTTGGTCTTTGTGTCTTAGTCGTCCATCATCTGCACAACAGACGTGTGCTATTATATACATAATCATTTCAGGAACTAGCTGTAACATTGTTCTTCACTTTTGAATTTGTTATTGTCCGGAGAACAAAGTAAATGAAATACAGTTTAACAAGAACTGAATAGTGTTTATATTGTTTACATATAGGGCAAGTATGAAAATGTATTTATTAAATAAGGGTTGTATGAACCACTATGGATTTTTAAACCAGGGGTCTGCAGTAGTGGGCTCTGCCAGTTTTGTTGGATGATATAAAATGTTTTCGAAAAGATAAAAATATGCATTAAAATTATTAGTATCAACGAAAGCTAAGCTAAAGTAGCTAGGCTTAATGATTAAGTGTCCTGTCTACAATTATGTATAATTATAAATAATGTATATGACTTTGTACATCAATCATACTCGATGCCTTTGATATTACCACATTACACTCTTACATATATTAAGGTTACAATATACTTTTTTGGTAAGTTTAAAGATGCACTCAGTATTTTTTTTACATCTCAGTAGATGTAATTTTAAACAGTATTATTTGTACTAAATACTATTAGAGTATGGAGAATACGGAAAGGTGATTTTCATCCTCTCCTGTAGCATTTAATTTAATAACCATAATGCAATGTTGGTCAGGTCATACAGCTTCATCAATAAATATCACAAAATTCAAATTCAGCTTTAAGAAGAGGACATATAATTAGTTTTTACAACAAGTTTGTATAAGTTGTTTTATACAACAGAATTGGCTATCTTTAGCCCTTGAATGTGGTAATATGCCCAGATTAAGAAGTGGGCAGTCTACATCACAACCAAATATAGTTTATGAAATCCTTCTACATTTGCTTAAATTATATAGAATATGGGAAAAAATGCTACGATTCGAGTGAGTACTTGCACTGGTGGGAGTCCAAAGCTGATGATCCAGCAAAACAAGCAACTGAACATCCTGAAGTTGATACCCATAAACTAGGCCTACTAAGCAAGACGGGTTAAAGGAAAAACAGCACAATAGTAACTGGTTTCAATTCCAGAATAGGAAAACATGAAACAGGACTATGTATAACAACTATTGAACGTGCTTCTATTTGAAGAAAACATCACCTCACATTATAATGTCCTTTGTAGTGTCCACGGATTAACAAAAATACTTACTTTTTATATATCTCAAAACCACAGATTTAGATGAAAGAAGGATAATATTATATATATACACACTGTTAAGTAATTGGAGGATTTGGTTGTTGTGTTTTTACTTTAATTTGCCACTCTACACTCCTGTCCAGTGTGTGGTAGTAAAGCACAACGCGCAGGTTTGCCAACCGCCAAAAGTCTACAAGAAGAAGAGAAAGAGCAGATTCAACATTTCAAGATGTCGTCGCTGAATGACAGATCCGTTTGGGATGAAGTCGAGGTCTGTTATACGTTTTCCCGTGGTTTTGTACTATTTCCCAAAACTAGTAAATATCGTACACATGTGCAGGAATATGTATCAGGAGTGGCGTGTTTAAATGATGCCTGAGCGCTGGGTTGGGTCTGATGGCTTTCTGATGGAAGAGCATAGCATGACACAGTGAATTTCACTGTGCTTCATTCATCCTTTATAAGTGTGTGCATTCACCCATACGACTATTCATCATGATAGATAATGACAGAATAACTCCAAATTTGAATTCGTTCTAAAATTACAAAAGGTTCGCAATACATCTTTAGTAAAAGTGTGATTGTGGCTTGCTAGGATAACGTTAGCAGGGTGAGCTAATGGTGATCATGGTAATTGAGGTTTCCTGCTGCTCACATTAAGTTTAATCCGATGTTGTTGTTTGAGTATAGGAAGTATACAGGAAACCTTGATGTTTATGAGGGGCTGGAAGACTTGAAAACAGACAACTTGTATTCAAACATGACTCCTCCGTCATATTTTATAGGATGGCATCGGCGAAGAAGTCCTCAAGATGTCCACTGAAGAGATCGTTCAGAGGACTCGTCTTTTGGACAGTGAGATTAAGGTAGCCTCTGTAATTCACATTTATTGTACATAAGATTGTTTTCAGTGTTTTTACGCGATTCTGTGCCTCATTCTGGTGTTTATGATTGCAGATCATGAAGAGTGAGGTTCTGCGTGTCACTCACGAGCTGCAAGCCATGAAAGACAAGATCAAGGAAAACACCGAGAAAATCAAAGTCAACAAGACTCTGCCCTACCTCGTCTCCAACGTCATTGAGGTAAAATGTCTCCTTTCCTCGAGACATCTTATTTCAAGTGTCAGAATGAGACATGAGGAGCTTTTTTGTCTGCATCTAGCTTGTGTATGGGATTTAAAGTGTGTATGTGTTTGAATGGAAGCTGCTAGATGTAGATCCTAATGACCAAGAGGAGGATGGAGCCAATATTGATCTGGACTCGCAGAGGAAGGGCAAGTGTGCCGTCATCAAAACCTCCACTCGGCAGGTGAGTCAATTATGCAGCATTGTTATGGTGTAGCCATGAATTTCCATTATGCTTTACTTTCTGACACTGATTCATGTAACTTTATCTTAATGGTTTTATAGTGTATGACATAGTACTATAATTGCAGACCTACTTCCTGCCTGTGATTGGTTTGGTGGATGCTGAGAAACTGAAACCTGGTGATCTTGTGGTTAGTGAGAATTAATTTCCCTTGATGAATTAGTTCAGGATATTTACTACCTTAAATAATGTTGTTTTAAATGTCTCTTTTGTTTTAAAATGTGTTGAATTTGCATCTGCTACTGTTCACAGGGTGTGAATAAAGACTCTTACCTGATTTTGGAGACTCTACCCACCGAGTATGACTCTAGAGTTAAGGCCATGGAAGTGGATGAGAGGCCTACAGAGCAGTACAGTGACATTGGTGGCCTTGACAAACAGATTCAAGAGGTATTGAAGTTTCTCACCATGACAATATTGTAGACAGAATGTTAATTGACTTATTTCTGAGCTCAATGCTTTGCTTATTGCAGCTGGTGGAGGCAATTGTTCTGCCCATGAACCACAAAGAGAAGTTTGAGAATCTGGGGATCCAACCACCAAAGGGAGTTCTGATGTATGGACCGCCAGGCACAGGAAAGACCCTGCTGGCCAGAGCCTGTGCTGCCCAAACCAAGGTGCAGTGTGTTGGAGCGAGAGCGAAACATCAGTGCTAGGGCTGCATGATTTTGGGGGGGACACATTCTAATGTTTTTTTATTTTATTTATTTGTATATATATATATATATATAATTGTGATTGCCATTGCTTACTGTTGTAATATTTCACTGAAAAACGCAAATGTGTTGGTTATTTGAAAAGAAAATAACCGTAGTTATCAGTACAACAATTACTCCTTTCTTAATTTTCAAACATTAAACTATCAAACTTTTATTTTGATGCAAAACTGCAGGGACCCTTAAAGCTTTTCATTTATTTACAACGATTTAGATGTATTTTTCATTACAAGTATAGGTTGCATATTAATTCCCAAATGCAGGTTACAAGCGACCCAAAGTTGGAGTAGATGCTGCTCCACACAAAATCCATCTCTGCATTTATTGCAGACCGAGCCGCCCCGAGATACTGTAAACATCTAAGAACACAGTGCTTCACTCTGAAACATGCAGCACATATTTAGATTTATTTTAATTGCATCCTTTACTATTTGCAGTTATTAACCCTTTGACATATACAAACAGTGAATTTAGAAAATGTTCAGGGATTCTGGTGCTGTTTTTAAAAAAAAAAAATAGAAGTAGCTTTCAAACTCTAAAACTACCCCTTATTATGAGGATTAAAATGTTTATTATATTTAAATAATGCACATTTTGCCAGAGTAGAAATCGAGTTTGACACTCCTGCACTAAATGTTTTGTGTTGATGCGTTAAACTTTATCTTGAATTATTCTTTTATTATTCTGTCCTTTCTCAGGCAACATTTTTGAAGTTGGCTGGCCCTCAGCTGGTGCAGATGTTTATTGGTGATGGTGCCAAACTGGTACGTGATGCATTTGCTCTTGCCAAGGAGAAAGCTCCCTCCATCATCTTCATTGATGAGCTGGACGCTATCGGCACCAAGCGCTTTGACAGTGAGAAGGCTGGAGACCGAGAGGTGCAGAGGACCATGCTGGAGCTACTCAATCAGTTAGACGGCTTCCAGCCCAACATGCAAGTGAAGGTACACACTTGAGCCCATATACTTGTGGCATAGTTGTGGACCTGTCAGCCCTGTCAAGTGTTTTTTTTTTTTTTTAAGGTGATTGCTGCCACTAACAGGGTGGACATCCTTGACCCTGCTCTGCTGCGTTCAGGTCGTCTGGATCGTAAGATTGAGTTCCCCATGCCCAACGAGGAAGCTCGTGCTCGCATTATGCAGATCCACTCACGCAAGATGAATGTCTGGTATGTAACATGATCTTTTGTGTCTCAGCTGGTCCTGGGTGTTGTTCTAAGTTCATGTTTTCCTTTTATTGGGCATTTGCTTTTAAATGGTAATTTTGTATTCTTGCACATCAACTGATGAGACATTTGCAGTGGTAGAGCACAGTTTTTGTGGGCAAGACGTGACGTTAAAGCAACAAAACAGCTTTCATAGCTTATTTAATGTTTTATTGAATTGCATTAGTCATTTGTCTATTGTATCTGTAAAACTGAAGTTCAACTGCTATACACATTTGAATAATTCTCTATCACAACAATTAGCATTCTGTTCTTTCCCACCATTTATTTCATGATGGGATCTTTGACTTTGTGTGCTATAGTCCTGATGTGAACTATGAAGAATTGGCACGCTGTACTGATGACTTCAATGGAGCTCAATGTAAAGCAGTTTGTGTTGAAGCTGTAAGTATGATATTTGCAACCTTAAGTTAATTTACCTTTACTGCTAGTATCTCTTTTTTTGAGGTGGTATTAACATTGTGGTTAAGGCCCTTGAATGTCACTTGTGACAAGTTTGATTCCAAAAAGGGGCATATGCGTACTAAAAAAGTACTTCATTCATTCACATGCTTTAATGCAAGATACAACCTGTCTGACGATACCTGACAAAAATAGATTTTTTTTTTTTTTTATTTGCCAAACAGAATCTAAATTGAAATTACACACTTTAATGCTTCTCTTAAACACTTGGGTTTTTTCTTATGGAGATTGCCATTGCTCCTGATTGTTGTTATTGCATGTTACCTAAATGTGTATTGTTTGCTTTTTTGTGTTAGGGCATGATTGCTCTGCGCCGTGGGGCCACTGAACTTAACCATGAGGATTATATGGAGGGCATTCTGGAGGTGCAGGCGAAGAAGAAGGCCAATCTGCAGTACTATGCTTAACCCAGTAGAGGACTGTGTGTGTGTGTGTGTGTGTGTGTGTATGACATAGGTATTACAAGGGAGAAGGTGAAAGTGGTCCATAATATTTAAAACTGCAGGATCAGGTAGAAATGCACCGTCTCCTGTGAGGGCTAAACCTGTGCAGTATAAAAACTACGCTGGGATCCATAAACCATAACTGTATGGGAGCGTGAAAGTGGTCCAACTGCAGGATCAGGTACACTTGTAAACCTGTGCTACTGGGATCCATTACTGTTCCGAGTAATTACCTGGTTCTGTTGGGAGACAGATAAGCCGAAATCAGATTGGACTGCCTCACAGTGATGATTTGCAGAATATTTTTCAGTTAACCTTTGTTTGTCTTTCAGTTCATTAAAACACAAACTTTTTTTCCATTATTTGTGGGGTTTTTTTTCTATGAAGGTTTCAAGTGTTGTTTCTGCATATGTTCCTGTTTTATTAATAGTGATTGGGAAAACCAGTAGAATAATCTTGGTTTTGTAATCAAGCTCTTCTATTTGTGTAATTTTGCACCACAAGTGTCAAATGTAATTGCGAAAGTGACCGTTTACAAACCACTTAAAGTTACCACTTGTAGTACACTTGAACCCATCTTTCATACACTAGTACTCTCAAGTGTACTACAAGTGATGACTAAATACAGAGATAGTATGTTAAAGCGCATTGTAATGAAGTTCCAAGCATAGGTTCGGGAGAAGCCTAATCATTCAGTCCTGTCAATCATCATTACGAGCCTGTAAAAGCAGCTCTCATTGCACCGTCCCAGCATCCCTCCACCTCCCCATCTCCTCCTATTTCTGTTTTTCTCCCTCTAGGTAATACGGTAATGGGGAGTTGAACTCGGCACTCAATCCGAGCCTCGAGTTCGAGCCTCCATTAAGGACAGCAAGCCAAGTTCGTTTACCATTAACCATCAGGGCTGGTTGGGCAGGCAAACTTGTGAAGTTCAGATTCATAGTGTCCCAAAATAGCACAGTTGAGTACACAGTTTATCTTAAGAAGTATTAAAGAATAGTTTTTAGTATATCAAGTACAAAATTAGTGTGTGAAAGTAGCACATTATAGAAGTGTACTTGTTTTTGACCTGGGAATGCTGCTATGTCAGGCTAGTAGAGATCCTCAGATAAACATTTTGATCGTGCTGCTGATGTGTTTAAACCTTTTGAGGAATCAATCTACATTGTTGGGTTTGAAGAAATTTGTCAACTTTTTTTTTTTCTAATTTTATTTTATAAGTGTACATTCATAAATACAAAAGCACATGCCTGCTGATCCTGAAATCACTGATAGGGCTAAACAGGCTCTCAAAGTTTGGTTACAAAAAATGATTGCACATAAGGTCTAATATCATACTTGAGCGGTTCATAATTCAACAACATGCCCTCACTGCAAACAGTCTGAATTGCATCATAATGTTGGGAGATGCAGCTCTATTTAATCTAGAACTATTAAGCTCCTCCTCACTCTTCAGGCGTAATGTCATGGGAAAACTTTCACTGGATCCTGTCTGTTTATCAGTTCCCACACTATGTTGGCATCTTTTTTTCTTGAGGGGGTGAAGTTCATGCTAAATATCACAGTTGAATGGAAAGAATAATCTGAATCTCACAGTCCTCTAAGAATTTTCCACAGAAACAGTTCAGCTGTCACAGAGTCTGCCAAATGAATCTCTCTTCACTGCTCTTCTTTACTAACCGTCACTTCATGTGTCCCAGATGGTATTGGTGAACTTTTGTGGTCTTCATTCCCCTCTCCTCCCTTCTGACCTCTGCATTTGACCCATACGCACACAAGCAGACCACTGCAGTGCTTCCGGAAAGCCGGATCACAGCAAGCGTACAGCAGAGGGTTTAAACAGCTGTTCACGTAGCCCAGACAGATGGAGTATGGATGGGCCGCCACCAACCACTGGTCGAAACTGCAGGAAAAGGGAAGAATGCCCAGTTCCACCATAGCGGAGAGTGTCTTATTGGTGTGGAAGGGAAGCCAGCAGAGGAAGAAGGCCAGCACAAGGGTGATGATGATACGGAGGAGCCTGCGTTGGCGCGCATGATCAGGATGCGGGCCTAGGCTGAAGTGTCGGGAAAGAAGGCGCCCTAGCCAGCCATAGCAGAGCAGCAGCACTACAAGAGGTAACAGGAAGCCAAGCAGAGTTGATTTTAACCCCAAAGCTGCTGACCACATCAGCTCCGCCTGCTCCGAAGCGGCTGGATCCAGATCACTGGAGATCAAGCTGGAGTAGTCCATGTCACACAAGCAGGAGGACACATGTCCGTCCAGCCCATCACCATCATCTCCAGCTTCCAAATCCACCTCCCTTACAGTCCGCAGAAGCAGAGCAGGAAGGGCCAGAATTCCGGCCGCCAGCCACACGCTACCCACAATCCACTTGGCGCGAGTGGTTGACCGTCCCTGCTTTGAGCCGTTGCCACGCTTTCGTGTGATGACGCAGTAACGCTCCACGCTGAGCCCAGTCAGAGAAAACACGCTCGCATACATGTTCAGTGCCACAATGTAACTGCTCATCTGACACAGAACATGGCCAAAGGGCCAGTGGTAGCCCAGCGCTGTGTATGCCGCCCACAACGGCAGGGTCATGACGAAGGCCAGGTCAGCCAATGCTAGACTGGCTATTAAAGACTCTGTTACTGTACGAGAAGATGTAGGGGAGGGACACGGGGATGGATCAGTGGTCTGGGAAGATTTGGAACCTGCTTCCAACCCTCCTGCGGCCTCTCGCTCGGCGGTCCAGGTACACCCATAGCACCAAACCGTTACCTAGGGAGCCCACAACAAACACCAGGAGGTACACGCTTGGAACCAGCACCCAGGTTGCAGACCATTCTGTGTAGTCACATGAGGGAAAGGGCGAGGGTGAAGGGAAGGGCAGAGACCCAGACATCTGAGAGACACACTTGCACCTAGTGCAGAGAGAAAGTGGATGGCATGAGCAGGAAAGAGAACTGAGTTTCTTTTTAAGGGCTTGAGAGGGGAAGAATGGTTTGTAAGAAGAACGATGATGGAGCACTTGTCTTTCCCCTGGATTCAATATTTGGGAATTTCCCACGATAGTTGGAAGAGTCAGTGACACTTCCTTCCTCCTCTGTCCTCTTCAATTTCTGTGGGATATCACAGACAAAAGAAAAAAAAGGTTACTGGAAGCTGTGCATTAAAAACAGATGAGAAAAAACTTCATATAATTTCTGGTTGTATCATACACATTCTCAACCCCTAAGTAACCAGCTTATACACTACCTGGCCAAAAACACGTGCTAATATTTTGCTGGATCGCCTTCAGCTTTGATTACGCTCTACATTCGTTGTGGTATTGTTTCAACAATTATTTAATCAAGGATTACATTCATTTTTGGCTGAGATCTTGTATCGACAGTGGGAGAATCAAACCACTCTGTAAAATCTATTTCAGCATATCCCAGAGACTTTCAGTAGGGTTAAAGTCTCTTCTCAAGCCTCTTCACAATTTGAGGCTGACGAATCTTAGGATTGTCGTCTTGAAATATGGTTATGGGATACTTCTGATGTGGTTGTTTAACAAATAAGCTACACACTGCATCAGGCAGGGTTAAAAGGACTTTTGTCAAACATATAATGTGCCAGAATTAGAAGTATTTGCTTATTTTGCCAGGCAGAGTATGTTATAGTTGGACATAACTAATCCTTATCAGTAAATACATGCACTTCCAGTAATAATTCTGCAATAAAAAAAATAATACAATAATTACATTTCATTCTCTTTTTTGTGTATTAATCTAGTGATGTACTACATATATAAGAAAAACTAATAAAATATATCCCACAAAAGCAATGTTTCTCTATCACACCTCAGGTGGACATACACCATGAACCAAATAATCTCATACCTGTTTTTCCTTAAGAGTTTCCCTCTGCTTCTGTTAATGATTGTGCTCAGTGTTCTCTTCTCTGTGGTTGGTCTCTCTCTGTTTTTAGATTATCTTTTTTAAAAGGACACAAATTACTATGTATCCATGGTTTTCTCTTGATGTCCCTCTCAGCTCACCTCTCCCAGAATAGAATGCTTCTTTCTGTGTCTCACCTACTGGGACGTGTCTGCTCTTTAAAGACCATCTCCTCTTTGTGTCCATTCCCTTTTCTGTTCTGTCCTCCTCCTCTCTCACAGGACCACCCCGCAGCAGTTTTGTGAGATCTCCAAACAGTCCCTCTGCTCTTAAACAGACTGAGTAAACTCTGAACACCTCAGGCTTGAAAGAAGCTTTATACACATGACAATGTCTTTCACTGCAGCAAACAGCATACATCTGGCCAACACTACCACTGTATACACAAGGTTGTAATAGCAAATATAGTATGCATTCTTACAAATAACGGGTTACTTAAAACATTGGGAGATCAGGAAATCAGAGACATTATGTGTGGCCCATTGTTGTACAGACTGTTCATTGATTCACACTAGAGGATGATTTTGTACCAGGAAAAGTAAGAGTTAGATCTGTACATTTGCATGCATTTCTATATCAGCAGCACCAGGGACGTGCAGAGAGTTCCTCAGGGGCAGGGGCTCAAATGTGAAATAGGGACAATGTTAAAAAATCAAATTATATACAGTATACAGTATATAGAGAGTTTGGATACATTACTAGTTTATGTTTTTGCAAGAAGTTGCTTATGGTCATCAAGAATGCTTTACTTGATCAAAATTGTAATATACTTTTGCATTGTATATGCATTTTATGCAATGCTGATTTATTATCAATGTTGGAAACCTGTGATACTTTTTTGAGGATTGTTTGATAAATTAAATGTTAAAAAAGAACAGAATTTATTTAAAATATAACTTTTGTAACAATATACACAACCGTTTAAAAGCTTGAGGTCAGTATTTATTTATTTTCTTTTGAAAGAAATACATTTTTATTCAACAAGGATTTGTTAAATTAATAGAAACAGTGATAGTAAAGATTGATATTGTTAGAAAATTGTTGAATAAATGAACCCCCCAAAAAGTACCTATCACAGGTTCCAAAAAATAAATAAATAAAAAATTACAAAATAAGCAGCACAACTTTTTCCAACTTTGATAATAAATCAGCACATTAGAATTTTCTCTTAATGATCATGCACTGAAGACTGGGAGTAATGATGCTGAAAATTCAGCTTTACATCACAGAAATAAGTTACATTTTAAAGTATACTAAAATAGAAAAACATTATTTTATATTGTAATAATATTTCACAATATTACAATATTACAAAAATGGTAATAAAATAAATTCCTTTCACGTCACCATTTCGCCAGCCTACACTTCACATAATAGGCCCGTAGGTGGCACTTGGGCTTTAATAACAATGATAGTTTCATGGGTGTATCATAAGTGATTTGAATACTGATTACCATTATTGCGACTTTTGGCGCTGCAAGGTTTTGTGCAGTGCTTTTGTAGTCATTAAGCATCCATTTTCTCAGCGATGTAGTTTGATTTATAAAATGAGACAAACCGCAGATCCAGATCGCTCCACAGCTCGTCTGTCCCATGCAATCTTCAACCGATTTATGAATAAGAACGGAAAATGACTGCTCCACCACATTATTGTCCAATGAAATTTGAACTTGTGCCAAATCATTATTGGTTGGTGTATTATAGCCTATATATAGGACATGACAAACGGCCATTGGTGAATTATGTAATATTCTAAAATATATAATAGCCTATATGGATTTGTAATTAAATCGACACACTAGCTTTGACTATTGATGAAAAAAAGTTTAAAATATTGTTTGGTTTATTTGTCCTTCCGTGCCCAACTCACTAAAAGAACCAAATAGGCTATGGCTTGAGAGCCTATAGTTTCCGTACAGACTGTGGAATATCAGTCAGTCGAGCAAATGCACGCAACCCACAGCAACGCCTCGGATTCACAGATATGTACAAATAAACAGGAATGTTTCGACATTTGAGCGATTAGTTACTGTTTTGTACACATTGTCATGTTAATTATATTTCAAATGCTTTTCGTTTTATTGACCAGAATATCATTGCTATTTGTCCGAGAGGGGCACTTTTGAATAATTTTGAGAAAGGGCAGGGGCTTGAGCCCACAAAGCCCCCCCTTCTGCACATGCCTGAGCAGCGCATGCCTGAAGAGTTTGAAACATGTTTACCTAAAGAAATCTGAAGCTCTAAAGTAACAATTTCTCATCAGTTTCATACTGCTAAGTTCAATACAATCACAGAGGAACTTGCTATAGGAGCTAACTAGATGTTGTCTACTTGTCTAAGTCTTATTTCTGACTGCTTCTTCCAAAATAGGTATGGACAAGAGATTTTGGTATGGTGGGTTGCAGAAAATAAACAATAAACTCGCCATATCAAACATGGCAAAATTGATGTGAAATGTGATGTTCATATGCTTGGAAACATTTCTTAGATTATAATAGATTATCTTATAAATAGTCAGTCTCACATTAGCTAACATACAATTATGTGAACTGTTCACCTGCCTCTGTTTAACTAATAAATCCATTGTGTTGGTTCTATTTGAGCTCAGCTGCAGGTCTGAGGTCCTGTTTGAACTATTTGAGCAGTCTGGGTCTTGTGTTGTTTAAACACTTCTGAAACTCAGGGATTCCCTATTGTGGGCTTTGTGTGTTTTTGCATGTTGTCACTCTCAATAAGAATGAAAAAAGGGAAAGTCTTTTGTCTTGAAGAAAATCTACAGGACAGCTATTTATGATGCAACACAATGACACACAGCAAATATTTAAAAATGCAACTGAGTGCCTTGTTTCTAAAACGAATAGTAATGAATATGTGCCGACTAGTACAAGTCAGGAGATGAGATGTTGCGCACATAGACTTTCATTAGCAGAGGTAGAAGCAAATGAAATTTCCTGTTTGCATCTCTATTTGAACTAGTCTAGACTAAGATTCAATAAAACAAAAAACTCTGACCTATTGGGAGGCGCACCCTAAAGAGTTTGTCCTGTGATGGTCCTGGTTACTGCATATATGTAGAATATACACTTCACACAAGCTACTCAGTGCCAGAGAGATAGTCACAGATTGTTTTCTCTTGTTCCAATTGATCTCAGCTGTACAAATAGTAAGGGTCTATAAAAAGGTCGTAAGGTCATATGTATGACATGAGTTAAACACACTCTGTTTGCAAAGCACTGGGTCAAACTATAAATTGCACATAAGCAGAACTATGTACCATCTCTTGCACCAGTGTCCAGTAACTCCAACCAGAAAATAACCGATTGACCATATTTATGCACTTTAGAACCATGCATAATTGGAAATGTTTAGACATTATGTGGTGTAAGATAAGTTATTAAAAAATTTGCACAATATAATAATTGTGTATACCCACTTCGTGTTCTTACTGTAACCTACTTTATATTTGCATGCCTTTAATTCTATATGTATGAGAAAATATTAAGCATTCCCCAAAATGAATTTGATATTTGCAATGCCCTCAGCATGAATTTAGATATTTTATGTTTAATTATTTTTTGTTTAATTAAAAATTCAACAACTCATGATAAAATGAAACATGCCCATAAAAAGTGTTATTAGAAAATGGAAATATTTGAAATGGCAGTATTCTGGGAGTTGAATCTAGAGTTTGATGAAACCTCTTAAAAAAATTGCCTACATCTGAATGTAACAATAGTTGCAGATACATAATGTAAGAATTACAGAACCTCAGACACTTTGAACTTCTGAGATGGACAACACACACACACACACACGCACGCACACACGCACGCACGCACACACACACACACACACACACACACACACACACACACACACACACACACACACACACACACACACACACACACACACACACACACACACACACTACACACACACACACACACACACACACACACACACACACACACACACACACACAACACACACACAGTGTATTGACATACAGACATCTGTCTCCATATCCCACTGAGAGAAAATGCGGGAAAATGCCTCTCTCACATATGCATCAGTTCCTTTTCATCCCCTTTCTTCCCCTCACCCGTCCTTCCCTTCACTCAGCTCACTCAGAATGGTCAATAGTAGAATATAATGTTCTACATGAGTGCAAGTGATATTTACAGTCATGTTTGGTATCATTTGAATTGTCTCAGGGCGTCTGGTACAATGTTCTCATTTTTACAAGAAGTAAACTAAAAGGTAATACAGATCCTAAGAGTTTAGAGATATTTTACATACTCTAGAGGGCAGGTCAGTTCCCAGTGCTTTTCATGCAAAATTACCCTTTGTCCCAAAAGGTTTTAACTCGATCAATACAAATTCCAATTGTTAGTTCCTGTCTCCATTTCGGGGATGTTGGCCTTGGGCTGAGTACTTAAGGAAATCTTGCAAGAAGATCAGGGCGATTCTGTAGCCAGAAGCCCGTAGTGTGGTGTGTCTCTATACTTCACACAATGCATTTCTATAAAGTCAGGTATGCATCATTTACTCTTAGATTTATCTTTGAGAATTCTATGTTTTGTATTGATATGATTTGATATCTCTGAGTTGGCTATGTAATTGGCATAGTGCATACAGTATTTACCTGACAGATAATAAATTGTTACATTTGATCTTATTCTGTTTTTCTCTGTAATTATTAACTCTAGTAGATTACGTTGTATCCGTGTTAGCGACATGAGCACCCGAATGAACGAGTACATATAAAGAGTTAACTAGAATAATCAAATATCAGAAGGATGCTAATTAGAAATAGACAAACAACCAATTTGCATTTTCAACCTAAATTCTAGGTCATAATAAAATGGAGTCAGATAAAATAATACAATGGAGTCAGATTAGAGTTTAACTTAAATGAAAGAATTTTGCGCATTGAAAAGCTCAAACATGCAGGAAACCTTCAGCCACCATTGGATACCTTCTTTGGGCCAAGAGCGTGGACCTTACATACCCAAGACACACGTGCAATACCCAACACACTATTCATATTTAACATAGAGTATCCCTTTTCTTATTCACATTCATTTGCATAACTGCATCTGTAGTTGAATTATATATATATATATATATATACACATATTTATTCACTTATTTTATTTTGTATTATCTTTTATTATCAGTCTGGGCAAGACATTCCACAAATAAGGAATAGTTTGTCACTTTTAAAGCAATATAGGGAATGGCCAAAAAACATTTATATACGTTATTTTGACAGAGAACTAATAATTATATTAATTCATGTCCAGAAAAAAGAAACCCTGAAACGAAGCACATGAATAATGGTTATTAATAATTGGGTGCTGCACTGATATTTGTTAGTCATGGCTGTTAAAGACCCTATGCCTGAATCTTTTTCCTAATGGTTAGTTAATGTGGTTAACATTAGCTGAAGAGACATCACATTTTGTTTTACAACATAAATTACACACAGTCATGCCTCAAATGTTAAACCAGCTCCAGCATAGTAAGTTGCTAATAAACAGCTATAGGCCTATAAGAGGAACCGTAAACATTTAACAGAATTCTCAAACTCTCAATTTGCATGAAACTGCATGTTCCTTTTATTGGTCACATAAAGGTTCAGTAAGTTTCGCTGGCTATAGTGGTAACAAGAAGCTAATCAGCACACTGAAAAGACTACATGTCTGCATATTGCACGCAGTGTTTTTCAAGAGATTTTAAGTTTTAAAAGAGACATTCGTAAACAAGGCAGAGGAAAAGCAGGCGTAAAGGGTTTTTAGGAAAATGATGATGATATGATACATTAACCCTTAAAATGTCAGCATCCCTCATAACCCACTCAGTCGTACCACTTTTCTGGGTAACAAGATTAGCTGCGAAAGAGTACACATACATAAAACAGCACTGATTACAATCAATTATAACCAGATGCTTTCCCTTTCACTATTAACTGCAAAACTAAAAAAACAATACAAGCTTTAGCTTACAAGCTTTAGCAGTGAGCACACACAGTTTTAATATACAGCTGAGATTTAAGCTGTGAATGCTTCTTTGACCACTTAAGTGCAAGATCTCTGCATTCTCACTGCTTGATACCAGGAACAATGCAGAAGCGTTTTAGAGAACACCCCACCAGAAGAGTGCTAGTGAGAGCACTATGCCCACCACAGAGCGGCTGGACACGGACACGGGTGCTGTGTTACACAGGTCGGTGGTACAGCAGGAGAACTTGAAGCTGGAAATTTTGGGAAATTTCTCGCCGATTACGTTGTAGTTACAATCAGAGTACTTTATGCACTGCCTGTATGTGTCACCACCTAGAAGAAAAGGGGTGAGCAGATATGTCATGCAAAGTCAAAGGGTCACGGAAAAGATTTGTTAGAATACAGAAAGACACTATTTTCTAAGAATGAGTGAGCTGGCACCTCTCTCGTAGACGGTCACGCAGGCATCATCATAGTAGCAGTTTCGGACTTTAGAGCATTCGCCCGAGTAGTCCTTACAACCGTAACATTGAATGGCAGAGCCTTGAAAGACAAAGACAGAGATACGTTTTTTTCTTCAGAAATAGTAATGCAAAATATGAGAAAAACACATCTTATGCATGGTGTAAACAGGCTTAATAACAATACATACCAAGCCCCACCAGAGCCAGAACGAACACCACACACACTCCAACAGAATCTTTCATAATGCCTTCGGTTTACCAGTCTAATCCTGATCAGAGAGAGAGAGAGAGAGGAATCTGAGCAAAGTACCATTTGAATTTGTCTGAATGTGACTGCATATGTTAATTCCAAATTTAGATTTAAAAATCAAATTAATTCTACATTTCATTCATCAGTTTGTAGACTGATCTCAAACCCTCACATTGAGAATGCTTAGACTTTAAACAGGTTAACGCACGAACACCAAGCCTGTAGTTGCTTCTCACCATCATTTTGTTCCAAAACTGTGTGACTTTGAGTCAACCATCACAAAACTGTTTGGTTAACATTATTCTTCAAAAATTGTATGTATGTATGCATGCATTTATTTATTTGTTTGTTCATTTGTTTGTTTGCTTGTTTGTTCTGCAGAAGTAACAGAATCATACCGGTTTGGAACCACATGATGATGAGCATATGATGACAATTTTAACTTTAAAAAAAAAGATTACCTAACATAATTATTAGAGAAAGAATTGTCGGTCATCTAAGGAGTGCATAGTTTTGTTGAGATACATCCCGTTTTGACCGATTATCTGGCCTGTATTATAGCTACTATTATTATTACTGCAGCAACGACCACAACTATTATTGTTATTTGCTTGTTATTTTGCATTGTATTAAGCTTTAGACATTATTGAATCTATTTTGTTGTATTATTTGTGTATCATTCTGAACATGTCAGCCTTTTATCAACATCCTGGATCATAAACATCCTGGCTCTCGAATCATAAAAATACAATATATATTATACATAACATATGTTTAATTTATACATAACACTTGCCACAATGTGACATTTATAAAAAAAATACAATAATAATAAAATTGAATAAATATGCTTGTTAGAGAACACAATTCAACCTTTAAGTTAAAATTAAACTTTACAATATACTTGATATACTGCTCGTAATGTACACCAGTGTTTTATTGTTTACCCAATAATTTCATTTAAATGATCATTTTGGTAGCATTCACAAAAAATTAAAATAATAATAATAATAATACAATTATTATTATGTTTGCGGAGATAACCAACTACAAAAAGTTAAGAATTTATTTGACTCTCTGACCTCATGACAGCTCGTCTCCCTTTCATTAAATGTTCATCAAAATATGGATTGATTGATTTTCTTTTCAGAATCTATAGTATTTGTAAAACTGAAACCAATGACTACCTTAAATCAAATGTCACATTTTATCATAATTTTCTGCCATAACCTCAGAAAAAAAAACATAGTGTCCCTGGAAAAGTCAATATATATAATGCTTTATAGTTTTAACATTGTAAAAATGCAATCTAAATCAGCCTGGTTCACAAGCACAGAATATACGAAGCAGTATGCCACAATCTCTCAGTTACTCTTCTGTAGTCTTACCCCAGTGTGAAGAAGGTATCCAACCACAGACACATCCAAACCAGTCTGAAAACTGGAGAGCTTCAGCCACTTACGCTTTCCTAAACACGCCCACAATCCTCTTCAATCAATCTTTTGTGCTTTTCATTGTATACCATTCCATTGTCCTAAAATATTTAAATGAAATATATTATAGGGTATGTTGATTTTACTTTGAGATAAAAAAGAAAAAATAATATTGCTATAACAATTTATAATTAAAATAATTAATCACACGTAATGTAGTGTACATTAGAGTCAGAGACGGTCTCCCTAATACTGAGCTATTCTAGTACAATACTGATAGTGTAGCATTGTGATTTCTGTAACTGTTGAATTCCATTTCTATTTGTTCTTACGAATGAACCTGCAACCTTCTTTACAATATTTATTCAAATTCCTGGGGTTGAAAGCTGAACATTAAAGTTTTCTATTCCTCCGTTTAATCAATATATTAAGAGCGAAAATCCCAGCGTTCAACATACAATGTTTATATTCTTACTTGCATAACAAGACACATTACTTTCATGTCATGCATCTCTCTTAACAATTCTTGTTTTTAACCTTTTCTTACTGTTGTTCAGCACTCCTGACTTATGCTATATCACATATGCTCAGTTCCTTTTGTTCTTCTTGAGGATCCTTTTTCCTTTTTATAAAAGGCTAAAGCCGTATGAGATTTAAATTTTTATTTATATGATATATATATATATATATATATATATATATATATGAATGATATATTTATATGATGTTCCCCCTCGGTTAGGGGTGGGCGATATGGCAAAAAATATCAAAAATAAAAAATTATATCACAATTCACGATTTTATCACGATTCTTTGTCATGTTGGTTTTTCTGTTTTACAAGTTGTTTGAGCATTACAGCCAAACTAATTTCCCTATTATAAAGACAAAGCCTTTCAAGGTAACAAAATATTAAAAAGTATGGCAGAAATTTAGGCCAAAGTGGGTGAAGATATAAATCTTTGTCATTATTTTATCTTTGTTATTAAAAATGAGAACAAAGATACACATTACAAATACACATAATATACAAATAAAATAAACCGTGTTTTAGTTTCAGGTACAATAGGTTTATTTTGCAGGAGCTTTCAAGAAACTGAAAGAACAAATATAAAAATAAAACACTATATAGATTGATTTAAAGAAACTGTATTAAAGTTTTTAAGTCAAGAGTAGTGAGGGATTTTTCTTTGTGTTTGGTGTTTTATTAACATTAAAGGAATAATTCACCCAATAATTAAAATAGGTGTTTAATTATTATACCTTCATTTACTCAAAAGTTGTTTTAAACCTGAGTTTCCGTCTTCCGCTAAATATTAACGCTACTTTGAAGAATGTGGGTAACCAAACAGTTGCTGGTACACAGTGTTCCCTATACTGTCAAAGTCAACTGTTTGGTTTTCCACATTCTTCAAAATATCTTCTTACTGATGGGAATGTTTGTGGCGCTGAACAGTATATTGATACAGCGGCGCCAGAACTACAGCTGATAGAATGTGTGCTGTACCAAGATATAAGTAAATAAATAAATGAATACATTGTAATTAAATTGTATTATTTACAAATTACAACTGCAATGATGAGTGACGGAAAAACCTGGCCTTCAGATATTCCAATGATGGCATCGATTAAATCATTAAGAGCCTGGTGAACTGTTAAGGAGTAAGAAATAAAGAATATAATAAAATAAAAAGTTAAGTTAGATTGACTTCCCATGGCGTGTTGAATTAGAACATTCGGTCAAACTATAGCCTAAGTATATAAATAATATAAAATACATTATATGTCCTATGTAAACAAGTAATTGTTAACCAGCCTATTACTTTATAGCAGTTACGCAATCAACCAACTTTGCATGTGTAGTGGATAACACAAAAGACCATTTTACAAAAATAAACCTTTAAGCAAACAAATAAATAAACCTTAAGAGGGAGCATGACCCGGGGTCCACCTCAACCCCCCTCCCCAAATGTTCAAACCAAACCTACGCCCTTGATTTGACCACACATCTAGGTCAGGCTTCAGCAGTCAGTGGCTTCAGTGAATGGTCCATTATTGGACATAGGGTCACACAAGGATTCATTCAGCACAAGAACAGCTGAAATATGTGAGGCTGTCAGCAACGAACACACACGATCAAAATCACTCACATGTAGGCATAAAGGACTATTAAATATACACTGGTGTGCAACAAAATGTGATTTGAAGTGATCTGGCATGAAAAGACACATGTCTGTTGTATTGGCCCTAGTGTGGGCACTTTAAAATGAATAGTTTGTCAAGTACTTAAAATATGTTACAGAAATGTAGCATTTTTTCTCTTTCAGAATAGTTGAAATGAATGAGTAGAGATGTGTGCCAAAAAGAAAACAGCTCAACAAAGAAACATCAGTCTGACCACAACAAGGCCTCGTCAACATGTTGCCATGACAACTGACACGATCAGGGTGGGTTAGGGTTAGAGTGGCAGAAATGACTAAGTTGTGTGTTGTGAGAACAATAAGTGTTTTCAGAGATATTCCAGAGCATGAGACAATAGCACCGAGACTGGCTGGTGGAAAATAGATCAACGGCCTCTTTGTGCTGAGATAGTAGAAAGCATCCTGATCACAACAAGAATGCAAACACACAATGTAGTAGTGAAACACCATTACCTTTTTATTTACTCCAAATTAAAAAACTCACACATACAAAAAAAAAAAAAAACGGGAGCTATTAACTAATCTTAGAGGTTCAAAATGGCTTAACAGAACATAATAGCAAACTGTTGAAAAATCTCACTGCACAGCATTAATTTACAAAGATGATAACATATAATTGCAGCCATGAACATGAAAATCTAAATCGTACCTATCTCTAGGCAAGATTAGGAAGGGAAGAAAACAGAGAAATTCTTAAAGTCTGCCAGACTTTCATTCTGAAAAAAAAGAACTGTACAACAAATATTTTTCTGATCATTTACCTCTTGCACAGGATTTAAAGAAAAAAATGTGGAAAGTCACAATAATGCCATAAACTTCTTATAAAATTATCTTATTCACACCAGTCTATGTAACCTCCAGCCCTTAAGATAATCAGAGCTAAAAAGATCCTTTACACTACATCAATGTATTCTGGCTGACCTTCAGTGTGCATCATCCAGCGTTTCTGAGAACAGGCCAAAAGCACCTCTGAACACCTCAGAACTAAAACACTAAACAATTTTTATGATTGCTTGCACAGGTTAGCTGATGTTTGCGTGAACTGGATGGTTTGGGTCTGTGCTTTTTACTCCTCTTTAAATAAATCCCTTTCACTTCTCAAGATCTGGACCTCAGCCTGTCCCCAAAACCCTTCGTACAGATGACAAGAACAAACATATATACACACAAGCACATACACGCTACACAATACCTGAGGCCTTGGAGGAAATGAATGGGATCAATTTATTTTAGCCATTCTGTTTCACATTCAATCTATATATTTATATATAAAACACACACAGTGATACAGTGTGTGTGTACTTTTCTACTAATAATAGGGTCATAATTCCTCCTCGTGCTCTGTAACTAAGGATTTAAAGCAAAAATAACAATTTTGTCACCATGTTGTCCCAAACCTGTATGATTGTCTTCTGTCGAACATGTCTTTTGCCTGTTTTTTAACAATATGTTTTGTAGTCCATAAAATTAAAGTCAGTGGGTCCAAAACAAAACTGGACTCCACTTTCACTGCATGGACAAACTCAATTCAAATATTCTTTTGTGTTCCACAGGAGACAGAAAGACATACAGGTTTAAAATGATATGAAGGTGAGCGCATTTCAATTTTTGGCTGAACTATTAGTTAGGTAATTGGCAGGTCATTGTGAAACCCAGGCAAGAAGAGCCAATCTCACATGCATTCAATAAACTCCATCACTCTCAAATCGCAAAACACACTTGCAGACTCAAACACACGTACAATGATCTCACACGTCCACAGACACCGATATGCCACCACCAGACACATGCCCTCAGAAACTGGAGAAAACGTTCAAGAGGTGACAGGCACAAGAGCGCTGCACAATAAACAATGGATGCCTAAAAGCTCTGTTTGTCCTCCTGCTCTCCTGTTTGTGCGAGTGGGTCTGTGCGTCAGTGTCTGTGGGCGGGTGTTGGCCAGGGCATGTAAAAGTGCATCAGACATGCCGAGGGCAGCGTCCTCCTGGGTCAGCCATGTTCATGCCACGCATTTCTCCCTGCTCGTAGTCGTCTGTGTCCGATGAGTTCTCATCATCAAAAGGAGCAGACACCTCACTGACTGAGCTCTAAACGAGAGAGACAAACACAGCATGGGGGATTTAAAATGACAAATGTGCACACATTAGCATCCTGGATGTTAGTTTTTCTTGGACATAACAGAAAGACATAAATAGCGACTTACAGACCGCACCATTGATTCACGGAATGGTGGGCACACCATGTGGAAGCGTGGGATTGAAACGTCAAACACTTCCTCTTTGTTCTTGAGCCGGTGGAATGTGTAGTGGCCTTCCATGTACTCGGAGGTAGTGGAAAACGTGGTGCAGCTGGCGTACTCGTGAACTTTACCGGGTGTCATCAATGGAAACTCGCCTGCATGTACATCATATGCAAAAAACAGATGCAGGACATTGTTTAGACAGTAGAGTAACTGTCACTGAATTATATGGACAGACAGATACTGTCAGAATGTCCCATCTTGATAGTTCTGTTACCAGTGCTAACTGTTCTGATTTACTCTTAACTTACAGGGATGTGCTCTTACCCACAACACCAGGGCCACGGACCTCCTCCACATTTCCGTTTGCATTTGTGATCTTCCAGTACCGACTGTCTAGCTGGCATGCATTCTCTGGCAGGGCCGACTTTGCCATCTCAATCCTGATGCATAAGATGGCACAGCTCATTGTATCATCCCATGTCTAGTTTTAGTACAGCAGTGTTGCATTATAGCAAGTTACAGCACAAAGCAGCTCGATCATTTTAGAAAGACCTGCGTGTACAAATCAAGCACCGAAATCTCTACTTTTTTTGGTAAGACACTGGGAGAATAAACAGAGGAAGAGTGTCACATGTGTGATATGTATCGTCTATGATAGTAACAAAATTATAGATTTAACGTCACTCGTTTTGCAAAAATCAAACAAAAACTTGCCCTTCACAATGTGATATTTAACGCCAGTAGAGTTTTTGTCTTATATTTACACCAAAATATATAGTTAAGCAATATCACATGAGCAACAGTTCAGTTCTCTACCAAATAAAAGCACAATGGCAAAAGTCATACTGAGTTTATAAAACAGTTAAGTACACATTGTACATTGCAATTTAGACAATAAAATAACTGAAACAATGTTTTGCTTTTCCGAGTAAAAAGAGAAATGTAAAGAGAATTATCAGTTTAATGAATAATTAACTGACCGAATGAATCAGCTATTTGAACAAAATCAGTTTAATGAATGATTCAATGACTGAACTAATTACCAATTTAAACAAACCATTGAAATGACAACGAAACAACTCATTAAGATATTGATTTGCTGGTAACTGGTGGTTAAATTTAATTTTATTGTTAAATATTCAATTAAACACATAGCAAATGTATTTTTGCTACCTCTGAGCTGCATAAAACAGTCTGTGTAAATGCAATTTCAGATGCAAAAATGGATGTTGATGTGGACTTCATTTGATTGGTAACATTATCTCATTTAATTAATTTATTGGTTAAATGTAAAAGTTTAATAAAAAAAAACATGATGCATACATTTAATAAGATTAGAAATGCCTTTATAAAAGGTAAAACTTGCTCTGAAATTCAGATTAAGGGGACAAATATTGCCTCAGAGGAAAACTTAATTCTATCACGACTGTGATCATTATAGACAAAATCTAATACAGGTGCATCTCAATAAATTAGAATGTCGTGGAAAAGTTCATTTATTTCAGTAATTCAACTCAAATTGTGAAACTCGTGTATTAAATAAATTCAATGCACACAGACTGAAGTAGTTTAAGTCTTTGGTTCTTTTAATTGTGATGATTTTGGCTCACATTTAACAAAAACCCACCAATTCACTATCTCAACAAATTAGAATACTTCATAAGACCAATAAAAAAAACATTTTAAGTGAATTGTTGGCCTTCTGGAAAGTATGTTCATTTACTGTATATGTACTCAATACTTGGTAGGGGCTCCTTTTGCTTTAATTACTGCCTCAATTCGGCGTGGCATGGAGGTGATCAGTTTGTGGCACTGCTGAGGTGGTATGGAAGCCCAGGTTTCTTTGACAGTGGCCTTCAGCTCATCTGCATTTTTTGGTCTCTTGTTTCTCATTTTCCTCTTGACAATACCCATAGATTCTCTATGGGGTTCAGGTCTGGTGAGTTTGCTGGCCAGTCAAGCACACCAACACCATGGTCATTTAACCAACTTTTGGTGCTTTTGGCAGTGTGGCAGGTGCCAAATCCTGCTGGAAAATAAAATAAGCATCTTTAAAAAGCTGGTCAGCAGAAGGAAGCATGAAGTGATCCAAAATTCTTGGTAAACGGGTGCAGTGACGTTGGTTTTCAACCGAGAGAACCGAGATTGTCAAGCAAAATTGATTCAAGAATTTGGGTGAACTTCACAAGGAATGGACTGAGGCTGGGGTCATAGCATCAAGAGCCACCACACACAGACGTGTCAAGGAATTTGGCTACAGTTGTCGTCAGAGGCGTCTTACCTGGGCTAAGGAGAAGAAGAACTGGACTGTTGCCCAGTGGTCCAAAGTCCTCTTTTCAGATGAGAGCAAGTTTTGTATTTCATTTGGAAACCAAGGTCCTAGAGTCTGGAGGAAGGGTGGAGAAGCTCATAGCCCAAGTTGCTTGAAGTCCAGTGTTAAGTTTCCACAGTCTGTGATGATTTGGGGGCAATGTCATCTGCTGGTGTTGGTCCATTGTGTTTTTTGAAAACCAACGTCACTGCACCCGTTTACCAAGAAATTTTGGAGCACTTCATGCTTCCTTCTGCTGACCAGCTTTTTAAAGATACTGATTTCATTTTCCAGCAGGATTTGGCACCTGCCACACTGCCAAAAGCACCAAAAGTTGGTTAAATGACCATGCTTGACTGGCCAGCAAACTCACCAGACCTTGTATTGTCAAGAGGAAAATGAGAAACAAAGACCAAAAAATGCAGATGAGCTGAAGGCCACTGTCAAAGAAACCTGGGCTTCCATACCACCTCAGCAGTGCCACAAACTGATCACCTCCATGCCACGCCGAATTGAGGCAGTAATTAAAGCAAAAGGAGCCCCTACCAAGTATTGAGTACATATACAGTAAATGAACATACTTTCCAGAAGGCCAACAATTCACTAAAAATGTTTTTTTTTTTTGGTCTTATGAAGTATTCTAATTTGTTGAGATAGTGAATTGGTGGGTTTTTGTTAAATGTGAGCCAAAATCATCACAATTAAAAGAACCAAAGACTTAAACTACTTCAGTCTGTGTGCATTGAATTTATTTAATACACGAGTTTCACAATTTGAGTTGAATTACTGAAATAAATTAACTTTTCCACAACATTCTAATTTATTGAGATGCACCTGTATATTTATTATATAAAATAGTCACATGATACACACCCCAAAAAAAAAAAAGGCAAACATTTCTTCACTTTATCAAAATAAAAAATGTCAGTGTAACTTTCATCACCATAAGCAAAGGCCACTATTATCAGGCCTAGGAAAGCATTCATAGCTCAGCTCTTAAATATTCAAATTACAAAGTCAAATTAGTGTGTGGATTTATGTAGTACCTGATTCTATAGGTGAAGAAAAAGTGTGGCGGATGGACTGAACTGAGCTCTGGCAGGAAGGAGGTAGAGACGGATACTGTGATGTCACCAGTGGTTGCCACACAGCGTTTGTCATGAACATACCTGAACAAACATAAAGGGAACCAAATGTAATGGGGCACTTATAATATGCTTTTGTGGTTTCAGATGCTGACACAAGTAACTAAAGCCTTGTTCAGACTGTCAGTCCAAATCAGATTTTTTTGCATCCGATTTAAATGTTTGACTGTTTATCGCATATATTCAAATACACTTTTTGTCCCCGTGGCGCGGTTTCATTTTACTGACTATCGGCATTGATTTCTATGGCAATGACATTGCCAACGCTAAACACAACCCACAACAGCAATCCAGTTTGCAATACAGATCTTGCCTTACATTGTGACAACATATTGCTGTCGCACTGGATCATATGCATCTTACGAGGCAGCAGCAGAAACGTAGGAGGCTGGAATGTGCAGATTTATTCCATGCTGATTATCCTTCGCTGGTCTCAAAACTCAAAGAGGTGGGTAGGCCAGCAGTACATTGTCATTTTCCACTTGACTTGCACTTCGCAACAACAACACAGCCTTGTTTCTGCAAAGACATTAATTATGTTTTCTACAAACCACATTTTACGTGGTGTGAGAAAGCTACACTAAATCTGATCTGAGCGGTCAGACTGAAACGGATTTCCAGAAAAGTGATTTGAATAGGATTTCAAATCACATTTTGAGGGAGCTTGAAACGGATTTGTAAAAATTGTATTTCACATGAGTTTTTCTCTTTCAAACTTGCTAAATATGATCGGATTCCAATCGGATGTGTACAAAAATCTGATTTGGACTGACAAGTCTAAACAAGACTTAAATGTAAGATGACGAATGATGGACCACCTGAAGATCTGGTCCCGAATGATGGGGTATTCTCCTGTTACAACATTATCAACATAGGAAGTAAACCACTCAGTAAAGTTAGGACCTGATTAAAAAGAAAAGATGAGAGAGAAGAGTTCATATAATCGGAGACGGTTTATAAAACTGCAATGCAGTAATGCAGGCTTTTGCACTTTGTTACCCGTAATGAACATGTCAATCGAAGAGGGATCTTGTGCCAGTTGATCCTGTGAAAAAAAGACAAGAGTTAGCAAGAAGGGCTGTAATACTCAAGAAGACAAGAGCACCTCCTACTGGTCAAAGTGCAGCAATGCAAGAAAAATACCCCGCTCTTATCTAGCGCTGAAGTCCCTCTCATGCACAAGCTGAGTTGTACTTGATGTGGTGAACGGAGTCACCACCTGTCAGCTACAATGTAATTGGGAGGTCTTTTAAAGGGAGTAATTCAGCCAAAAAAAAAAATGAAAATATGCTGAAATTTACTCTTACCTCCAGGCCATCCAAGTGGATGAATTCGTTTCCTCATCAGAACAGATTTAAATACATTTATCTTTAGCATCACTTCTTCACCAAAGGAACCTCTGCAGTGAATGGGTGCCATCAGAATGATATAATAATCAAACACTGTTTTAGACTGTTTTCGCTTTTAAGTGGTGCTTGATCTGTACTTATTTCTCTCCTGATTCAGACAAGGTAACTTTTTTGCTGGAGAACCCGATATTACAAATAGGACTCATACTTTTCTGAAGCAATGGTTTAAAGTAAAAACATCTAAATTATGGGTTTGTTTTAGGGATGCACGATATGAAAAATTGAACCAATAACCGATAATTAAGTCCTTAGTTCATATTTTTATATTATAATTTTCATATAATCTGCAGCTTGTACACCCAGGAGAATACAAAATCTAAAATGCACTGATGAAACTGACATTTAGTAGCTCTGGCCTAACTATAATAGCAAACATCAGTCCTGATTCTTCAAATGTTTTTATTTTTTGTGTAAGGCACCACAATACTTAGTAACAGAAATGGTTTAACAGAACTATGGTTCATCTGCAACTAACAACTCATTATTTATATTAAAGTATTTCATGCATAAAGAAATGCATCTATTCAACCTTTTTAATGCATGAGGATGAGGAAGTTATATCTAGGGACTTTAAGCAACAGCTGCGAATGGAACGGCTACGTTGACTGGAAGTAAGCTGTTACACCGCCTTAGCCGAGAACATAAAAATCATTAAGCAACCCGTAAACAAGACGGTGCAACGCGGCATTCAGTCATGTATTTAAATACAAATGTTTAGGCAATAATTACATAGTTCTCTTCACATATCTTTAGTCTCAGTGCTACCCGAGTTTCTGTTGCTATCAGCAGACATCTCTTTGTACAAACGAAAACAACCGTTAAAATTAGCTTAAGTTCAAAACATAATCAACACAGATTAAATGAAAGACTAATGGTAGAATCGTATACTGATGGAATTAAATGGTATATAACATAAAACGCAACATTTTAACTACATAAGCGGTCACGTTGTAATGACTACGGCAAAGCAGCTGTTCTCCCGAGTCCCGTAGTAGTAGACGGTTACAAAACACCACAAAGTACAGCAGCAGTTTTAACATTATGTGACATGACATCTGACGCACAGACGCCATGACACATGCCAAACCTGTGACATCTGACGCACCACATGCCAAACATTTGGCATCTGACGCACAACGCATGACACATGCCAAACCTGTGACATAAACTGTGACATAAACTGTGACAATGTCGCGCTGCGTGTCGCGCACCTTCGGTAGTGACTGACACCTGCCCCTAGGTGCTGCTGCATAATGTAGATTACGTGACACAAGCACGTCAGAACGCTGATATTGATTTAATTAACAGTATGTTGCGGTCAAGTATACGATTTATTGCATCGCAAAATTCATTTGTACAACAAATATTCCTCTGTTAAGATTAAAATGTGTCTAATGTCCCTTAATGTGTATTTTGTCATTGTGTTTATTTCCAGTAGCCTGCTTTGTACAAGAGCCATACATTCAAATACGTAAAACTGCCGAAATTACATTACATAAAAAATTAATGAAACTGTCACGAGAAAAACTCCACAATGCCATTATAAAGTGATGCTTATCTATTATAACTGTTGCAGAAAGTGTAATGCATGACAATGCTTTGCAATCTGGAGTTGCATGCTCATAATAATGAGCATTTGCATTTCTTCTGGAGTTGTCTGAATGTTTTGTCAAAGCATTTGACTTTCTGCAGACACGTTATAAGTAGAAATGTTGTTTAAATAGCATCTAGACTTACATTATACGTTGCAGACTTAGGCTACACTGCATTGCTCACAAAGTAGCAGCTGAAGTCACGAATGCGCAATATGACGTTGGAATGCCGTAGCCGCTCCGACAGTGGAGGCTGCTTAAAGTCCCTTATTACAGCTTCGCCGGGATGACGACCTTTCAAGTGAGATATCTGATTTGTTAGGTTAAAACTTGACGCCTTTTTTCCTCTTCTCGGAATCCTTGCTGAACATGCGTTGCAAATAGCAATGGCATTGTCCTCCTCTGCCACCGAGAAAAACTTCCAGACCGGCGAAGACATGTTCACAAATGATGACGTAATGAGCGCGACACAAGCTGAGAGTCACTGCAATTTAAAGCTGCAGTCACTTGCACTCAGAAAGCGGATGAATCTCAGATAAATCAGACTGATTGATTTATTTACCAGCAAGCGTACTTTATCGGATTTTATTTATTTGTCGGAGCAATAAAAATTACGTCATTTTCTCCCATATCGGTTGATAATTTATCTGTCTGATAAATATTGTGCATCCCTTGTTTGTTTATAACAAACATGCAATTCACTTGAAATTAATTGATGGATCTCTGTGATTATTGTGATGTTTTTTAATCAGATGTTATTTATTCTGACAGCACCCATTAACTGCAGAGCATTTACTGATGAGCACGTGATAAAATGTTAAAATCTGTTCTGATGAGGAAACAAACTCCTCTACATCATAAACCATTCCTGTAACAGTTACCATTTAGTCTCCAGCCACTAAATGGTTTGTATCAGAGTTTCACTTTCATAACTGTTCGCCAGCCCTACATAAATGCATGTTTATGCATGGTAGATTGCTGTGGTATGAGGGTGGTGATCTAACCGGGCATTGATAGAAGATCTCACTGCGTGTACGTCCCTCTGTGCTCTCCAAGGCCATGTACTGGCTGAGGCCGGTGTGGAAGCAAAATGTGAGTGGAAGACTCTGCCGCATTCCCTTCCTCTGCTGAAATCCCCCCGCTGCTGTCTCAATATCCAACAGGTCCTCTGAGCGATAGTGATTGGACAAAGCCATGCTGCCCATCAGCCTGTGGAGGGGAGGTAGTGCAAAGATCAGTTATGATAATGGTAAAGGTTCATTGACATTTTAACACCATGCCAGTTAATTTCAAGGTGAGAAACAAGTTTAAATACTGTAAGATTGCAATTTAAAAACCTTAATGTTTACTTTAGATTAAAAAATCAGATTCAAGGTTGGATCTGTTAAGAATCTTAAAAAGTGTTTGCTAGTTTCCTAAGAGAACTACCAACACATTTTAATCAAATATATTTAAGAGATATTGGACTGTGAGAAGCCAATCGGGGATCTTCATTTGAACCAACTTGTGTGATTCCAGAATGTGCTTTTGAATATTGTGTATATATGATCTGATCGCAGTGATTATTGATCATTTTTTACAGTTAGTTCGTACACTGATCCCATTCATTCTGCCATTTGTTGATCACATAAGATACCATGGCAGTTTTTAAGAGCAGAGGCTGATGATGGTAAACGAGGTTTGTCCGCTTGCTTGTGAACAATCAATGTTATTCAAATCAGTTATGATCATTTAAATAATTACTTGAATTTTCTAATCATGTTTTAATGATTGACAAGTAAATTACAAGGGTAAAAAAAATTAATAGGATTTTGAAATGATCAACATCGTATTTTCAGAAGTCTTACCCAGGGACCACCAGTTTCTGTCCATTGTGTATCCTATAGGAGCAACGGTAGTCATTGGGGAGTTTGCAGCCAATCTGGGCCTCAATGGTGTCTAGCTCTTCCTCCCTCACTCCCTCTTCAAGGAAAAGGAAACAAAACATTCAGTGGACAACACTCATATTATGAAGAAAAAAACACACCCACAGGTAGGGGTGTGCGAGAGGACTATTTTTGATCGTGGACTATAAAAATGTCTCCAGGATCTGCTTTTGGAGAAATATCGTAGTATCGTGCTACAGCGAACACTCTGTCGGTTACAGTTCTGTCGCCGCCGTATCAATAAACTGCACAACGATACATACATTCACATCCGTGTTAACTCAGCGGTAGAGTTACTCTCACGGGACACTGCACTTATTAGCAATCACAAAAGTAGATTATTTGCGTGTTTTAAAGCCTTTCCATTAAACGCTTCATTCACACGCTGTTCTGACGTGCGTTTTCTCTGAGTCCGTAAACCTGAAGAGCGCGCACGAAAAAGCGCGTCTAAAATCACTGAAAAATCTTTTGAACCGTCAAACAGCCCTAATACGGACTGAACAGTTGGTTATGTCTAAAATAAAAGTAAACAGCCGAGACAAATGGATGCGTGCTGTATATTAGATGCGTGCAGGTCTTAAAGGGACAGAACTAAACATGCTGCCGACTGTCATTAAAGGGATAGTTCACCCTAAAACTTTATTTCTGTCATTTTTATTCACTCACATGTTGTCCCAAACTGTATTAATTAATTTATTGTGCTGAACAAAAAAACAAAAACGTGGGTAACCAAACAGTTGCTGGTCCACATTGACTTTGATAGAAGGAAAACAAATACTATGGAAGAACACACTGAGGACTGGTCAGCCCACACTTTAAAACAGCAAAATAGCATTTATGTTCATTTATGTTCAGCAGAAGAAAGAAAACTCACAGGTTTAAACAGGTTAAAACTTGAATGAGTAAATGAGGGTATACATATAAAACACTATGACAGAATCAACAGACAGAATACATATTTTTTATTCTTTAATGCTAAAAACAAAACACAAAGAGAAAAAAAAACTTGCTACTCTTGACTGAAAAATATAATACAGTTGCTTTAATAGGAATTGATCTATATAGTGTTTTATTTTTATATTTGTTCATTCAATTTCTTCATTTTATTGAATGTTCATTCAATTTCTTCATTTTATTGCTAAATATGCCTATTGTACCTGAAAATAAAACACTGTTTATTTTATTTGTATATTTGTAATGTGTATCTTTGTTAAAACACTGTTTATTTTATTTGTAATGTAACAAAGAAAATAATAACAAAGTTCTTATTTTTAATAACAAAGAAAATAATAACAAAGATTTTTATCTTCGCCCACTTTGGCCTAAATATCCACCATTCTTTTTTTATTTTGTTACCTTGAAAGGATTTGTTTTTATAAGGATTTGTTTTTATAATATTTTGGAAATTATTTTGGCACTGCACTGCTCAATAGTAAAACCAAAACATGACAAAGAATAGTTATAAATTCAAAGAATAGTTATAAATTTGTGATATTTCTAAAAAAAATTGTGATATGATATTTTTGCAATATCACCCACCCCTACCCACAGGTTTCCCGATTATGGTTGGATGAGTAACACTGTGGACAGACCTTTAAGTGAAGCTATCATTCGGGGACATTTCTGATTCAGGTAGTTCTTCAGGTCATCCCAGGCTTTCTTCAGAGTGCTGTAATAGTCAATGTAACGGCCCAAATCAGCATAATATTCCCGAAACAGCTCCTTCCATGCCAGGCCTCTGTGGGTTTTGTCTGCCCTGAAATAAAAAAATAATGTCATCAACACTGTATTTTGATTAACAAAAAATACAACAAAAACACAGAAAAATGCATGTGCCATAAATGAATCAAAAGTTCTGAGGGCATGAGGAGTGAGTTTACTCTGTAAGGAGCCAGTGCTTCTGACAAAGTCTCTTCCACAGGGGGTTATGGCCTGTCAGCTCATTGAGTCGACGACTGACAAAACTGCAGCTGAGAAAAGAACAAGCCAGATCAACAAAAACACTTTCTACTTGAACTACTTACAATGCTGAAAACATAGGCTATTCAGGCAATGCCTCATACATTAAAACATAAATATCTGATCATGGCCTTGATCAACCTTCAAGTGGATTTTTGTATAATGTGGTACAGTGTAATTGTGATGGACTTACTATTATCAAACTATTAAGTAAAAAACTTAATCTTAGTTAAAGGGATAGTTTACCCAAAAACTAAACATCACTGTTTAAGGTTCCCACTATACTTTAAAATTAACTGAAAAAAAGTTATTTAGGTTTTCAAGGGGGGAGAAATGCAGTTAAAAGTTAAGGTAACGTTAGATTTTTTTAATGTTATTTTAAGTACCTTAATAAATGTACTATGGGAATGGAGACCTTGAGCGCAACGGAAGTCACTTTGGATAAAAGTATCAACCAAATACATAAATGTGACCCTAGACCACAAAACCAGTCTTAAGTGTCAATTTTTCAAAATTGAGATTTATACATCATATGAAAGCTGAATAAATAACCTTTCCGTTGACGTATGATTTGTTAGGATCAGACCGAGATACAACTATTTGAACATCTGGAATCTGAGGGTGCAAAGAAATCTAAATATTGAGAAAATCGCCTTTAAAGTTGTCCAAATGAAGTTCTTAACAATGCATATTACTAATCAAAAATTAAGTTTTGATCAATTTATGGTAAGAAATTTACAAAATATCTTCATGGAACATGATCTTTACTTAATATCCTAATGATTTTTGGCATAAAAGAAAAATCTATAATTTTGACCCCTACAATCTATTTTTGGCTATTGCTATAAATATACCCAGCGACTTAAGACTGTTTTGTGGTCCAGGGTCACATATGTAAACGTAATAATGTATCCTTTAACATTATGACAAGATGTAAAGTCTTTAAGGTAGCTGTTTTAAACTTAGTGACAGTGTCACACAGAATTCCAGCTGACCAGCGTCACGTGATCATCACTGCTCATTTCCGAGACCAACATATTTATCATCAAAGTATAACTCAGTTAATGATCCCCAAAGCACAAACAGTTGCCTTCACCGAGCGGCTGCAGCAGAAATAAAGCGTTTGAGTGGCCGCTTATCGCACTACACTGTCAACTTATATGAAGTCATGCACTTCTATCTTCAAACATAAGATGCAGGAGATTATCAAGTGTAACAGCTAACACTGAAGCGTGTCTTTTCATAGCGACAGAAAATGAACATTATCGCAGTATTATCGTATTTGTCTATCAACGGTAGCTGCCTGACTAATATCATAAGCTAACGTTATGCTGTTAGCATTGCCAGCTAACTGTACAGCGAATATTATTTTTCAAGCTCATTCAAGAAACAGACAAGCGTGCTTATAAATGCACAGACTGACAGAATGGTTCAAGTTGAACGTCTACCTTATCAAATCTCGGAAGTCCAGAAATGATAGCACCAGCAGTAATGGATCAGACGGTAAGTTATCCAGGCTGAGCGCTATGGACGTTGCCATCTTTGTAGCGAACGCAGAACCGAAGCCCCGCCCCTTCACTGCGATGACAAGAGGGCGTGTCCGCACGCTGCTCTGTTATCAAATATTGTGCACATGTCACCAGTAACGATTAACCAAAGGAAAATGTACGAAGTGAGCAGTAAGGTATTTAAAGATTTTGTTTTCGACTTCACTTAACGATCCTGGCTTCTTCCTTTTTTTTTTTTTTTTTTTTATATATATATAAAATACTAAAATAAGACTAATTCAAAAACATTTCATTTATTAATTAAGACGTCTTGTTTATATAGGCCTAAACCACAGAACACAATAAAAAAATACACATAATAATCTTTAGCCTACATTTAATTGTCGAATTAAAGAATGAGAATAGAGACTTTGGGAATATTCCTTAACAGCTCGACTATGTAACTGGCCAAAAGGAACCGGTGCTCATAAGAATCGGAATACACTGCTCGCTGTATTTTCAATAGTTATGTTGCTAACGTGTGACACATTGCCCGAGTGGTTTCAAGCGTTAACAGAAGCGAGCGTAAATCATTCAGGTCTGGTAGCCTGTTTTTAACGAAACTGCTTCTTAATAAGGACCTAAAGAATACAGCCGTAGAATGCGGTGGCCTTTAATGGTTGCTGCTATTATATATATGAAGACAACTTTGGCATTTATTCAGGTAATTTATGAGGCTGAATTAAGGTGTTTAACTTACCTTTTACATCACCTGAAGATGGCGTCCCAGGTCCATTTTCTCTCTGGCGTTCTCAAGGTCGAAGCGATCAAACATTGCCCCTTCATGAACCGCAGACAGCTCCATGTTTTTAAAGGAACGAGTTCCAAACCTTAAAAATATTACCAAAGCAGTAAAAAACAAAAACAAAAAGGTAAGTCCTGACCAAATGTTATTGTCTAATTGTTCAGTCATACCATAGTCATTTATTAGTAGCCTACATGATGGATGCCATATAGCCTGGTGCTGTTCCTCTGTATAAGAAAACATCTCTCCTCTAATCTCACTTTCTTCACTTATGCTTTCAAGGACAAATGCCCAGATATCTGTCCAAATCTATTATTGTAATAAAATCAGCGAAAAGTAATTTTGTGTTATTATTGTAAGTCACAAAATGTGTACAAGTGTAAAACAAATGAATGTGTCAGTAAAAATGTGAGATTATTTTATTGTAATTTTTTTACCATATGCACTATTGGCACACAAGAAAGTGAGTGAAGTGTATGACCAAACAGCACAAGCTTGGTGGCACCAAGCAAAATCACAAAAATATAGGCCTATATCAGAAATGTAAATGTAATAATAACCATATTTATGAAATCTATTTGTTGCTACCATATTTATAAAATCTTTTAATGTTGTTTAACTTTTTTAGCTCAAACAGCAGCACATAGTGCTAGCAACGCCAAGGTCATGGATTCCCAGCAAATGCATGAATTGATAAATTGCAATGTGCGTTGCACTGGAAGGATAAAAGCATCTGCCAAATGCGTAAATAAAACAGCCTCTCTTCATGACGACACTCCTACGCTTCATACCTCGTTATTTTAAGAATCTCTCTGTGAGTGTAGATATGAAAATCTGCTGTACAGCACACCCAGTGTGTGAAGGTGAGTTCATGTAGCTCTGGCGTAAAGGCTGACGTACAGCCACTTTGGTGATGAAGGGGGTGGGCTGCAGTGACAGACTTCTCCTTATTGAGGAGGGGTTGCCAGCCATCTAAGCCCCTCCCCTTTGATTATATTTGTCTGTCTCTTGTTCCTTCTCTCTCTCCCTTTTGCTCTGTCTGCCAGGCTGAGTTGGTTTCCGACAGTGCACCACAAACATATACGTGTCACTCTATGTCTCTCGTAGCTCTCCACTCATCTCCTCTCTCCTCCTCCTCCTGCTCCTCCTCTCTCAGCATGGAGTCACATCACTGAAGAGTGGATTGTTCCTCCTGTTTTCTCCTCTTCTCTCCTCTGCACTTCATTCGGTGTGTTTGGGTGTCTGTTTCGAGGTGGGAATGCTGGTGTCTGCGACAGCGCTGTTGGGGGCTATGCTGGGAACCGTGTCTGGAGTGTTGACGCTGTGTGGTCTCTCCCTGCTTTGCAAGAGCTGTAAGAAAGGGAAACTTGAAAGAGGGGACGAGACTGACCCAGAGAAAGCCAAACCCAGTATCCTGCATACTCTGACACAGGTAAGACCAATACCAGGTTTGGTTTTAAATACAGACACAGACAAGAGCTTGTAAGAGAACAAACAGAGATGAGAACACAGGCTGGGATATGCAGCGAGTGAAATGTTCTGACTCACCTGAGTGAAAGGATGGAAGTGGCACTTACATAACACAGGTTAGTTCACTGAGGCAGAAACAATGATACTGTACTAAAAAGGATTTATTTGCATGCATCTGAAAACTCTTTACTGGAAGACTGTGTCATCATGCCTGCTCATAATATAAGTTTATGGTGTAAATGTACTGAAAATATGTTCTACTCTATGATTACATAGTACATACATTGTAAATCAAATTGTAATGGCTGCTGTAGTTGCCTATATGTCACCTTATTTCATATTTATGGTATGCCTGTTTAAGAGAGTGCTCCTAATCTCAGCTCCGTACCTGTATAAAAGACACCTGGGAACCAGAAATCTTGCAGATTGATAGCAGATCAAATTCTTATTTCACTCATAAAATACAAATCTATTTATAACTTTTTTGAAATCTGGTTTTCTGATTTTTTTTTGGTTGTTATTCTGTCTCTCACTGTTCAAATAAAACTACCATTAAAATTATAGGCAGATCATTTCTTTGTCAGTGGGCAAACATACAAAATCAGCAGGGGATCAAATAATTCCCCCCCCCCCCACTGTATATCACAAATAATTTTTTTCAAGACATATCTTTACTGCAAATATTGTAATATTTCAATCATAATGGGCAAAAGATGTTTAATGGATACAGAGATCAAGAGCTAGAGAAACCTGACTGGGACATTATAAAAGGAGCCAAAGCCAAAGTTACTGCCCATTTTCATAATCGCTCACAATTCTGAATCTTACTATAGAATATGATTTCTGTCTCTGTGAGATATAAATATTGATATCAGTCCTGCAAATCAAAAGAGAATGATCAAAATCAGCCGTCTGTGTTCTCACAGAACTTAGATGGTTTCAAAGAACCTTGAGTTCATCCAGTAAGAGGCAAGTTAAGAATGGCGAGGGACAAGTGCGTTATCATTAGAATCTTCTCCAGAGTGCTTTTATAAGAGTAATTCATTTAGAAATGATTTGTCTGTCTGTGTTTTTGTGTATGTGCACACACATGTGTACACACAAGCTGGTGTTGTTCGGCATCTGCTGAGCTTTCCCTGAAACAGTCTAGAGTCACGACTCATGTAGCTGCACGCACGCACGCACGCACGCACGCACACACACACACACACACACACACACACACAATTGTTATTTTCTCATGACTTCTGTCATGTCTTTCTATTGACTTTTGTTGTTTATCTTGAGCTAATGATATTTCCCATCCTCTGACTGCAAATGTGAACCTTATTGAAACATTTACGTTTTAACATTTTATGTATTTTTTATGTTTATTGAACAGTTTTTCTCATATGAGCCATTGGCTGGTGCTCACAATGTAAATGATTCAGATTTTACTGTCCTTTTGGGGACACTTTGGTTGTCATGCTGTTGGCAAAAACTCCGCACACACATTTCCTTTCATAGTCTTTGTATATTTATGCAGTCAAGAATAAGACCATATTATGTGTTTTCTGAAGGAAGAGCAATAGGAATATCAAAAAAGAGACGTCACACAAACCACACATCATAATTTATCAACAGCAGAATGTCTTTTTTAAAAGTGACATAAGATCTACAGGGACATTTGTGAAAACAACTTTTTTCCCAAACCCCCCCCCCCAATTCTGTGAATCAAAAAGTATGATTATTAAATTAAACTCATAAAACTTTTAATGAAAATATAATATTTTATTAACATTTCCGCAATAGTAGTGTCCTATGAAATGTGTTTAATTTAGTTTTTTAAATATTTAATGTTTTTAATGTTTTATAATGTAATACAAATTGATTATCAGAAACGGTAGTAATCAAATGAATGCATAAAATATTAACAGTTCAATTATTTAAAATGTAATTCACATTTATTTGTATAGTGCTCTTAATATACATAGGCCTGCACATCGTTTTAATGCTAAAACACCGCAAGGTTCACGAGTGCTCGAGTATGCGGGGTAGATGAAACTGTGCTATTCATTCACACAGAGCAGACATATTTAAATATCAGTCTTTTTGTGGTTTATTATTCACAGACACTTGTCCATATCACATTGTGATTAAGTGTGTATAGCCCTACCATTTGATCTATTCATCAACATTTTGCCAAATTCTGTGAGTTTCCGTGGTTCAAAGTAAATTACAATTTTCATGACTGGAATCTGTGAAATCAACAATCCCACAATCATTCTCTTGATTTATGAAAGAGATGGCACTGATTGTGAGAGCGTAGATTTCCCTCTTAAATCTTTCAGCCTCTTTTGATATGCCCAATTAAAATGTAATCTCTGCTTATGAAAACTGATTATAGTTCATTTGCTGATTTTGTCTAAAAACACCACAATGAAGACAGAGCTGCGTCTGTATGTAGAGAATTATGTGATTGTGTGTGTGTGCATGTATATACAGTATATATTTAGCGTTAAGGTCAATCTCATATTGGATTTTAAAGTAGACGAGCACTGTCTCACTTCACCAGTATTTATTATTAATAAAAAGGGTGGGAGAGGAAAATGAGACGTGTAAAAGAATATCCTCTTTCGCTCCTTTCTCTGTGCACTCTATTTCAGCATGATAACTGCCCACCTGAGGGGAAATGGAGTGCTCTGGTCATGATTTTTCGTTCATGCTTTCCTGTTTTTTTCAGACTCTACACATCAAAACCTCAATGAAACATACAGCCATAAGAAAGCCCCTAAGTGAAATGCCCCTGTCTCATGTCAAGACGGTTAACATTAATCCAGAGTACAGAATATGTCTGTGTAATATAATGTTTGAATATGAAAGAATGAATGGAATTGATTAAGTTTTTAGCTTTAGTTGAACGGGAATGATTTGTTCATGCTGAGCCAATATTACTTTTTTTTTTTGATTGGGCTTAGTCTAATTTTATTGAATATATTTTTGCTGGATTGGTACTGGAATGATATTACCTGGCATAATCAATGTTTTCTAAATATTCCATCATAATTTCAAGAAATTTCTAAGCAGGTTGAGCGTTTCGAGTAAAGTTTTTTTTTAACCTAACCAGTCATCATGTTTATTTTCTCTTTCTTCTTTATCTACATGTTTTAGTTCAGTGTGCAGAAATGCACAGAACCCATCCAGCCTCAAGCATCTTTGAAGTTTCCTCAAATCTACCGCCCAAAACCCTCTGTCACTTCTCAAGAGGTAGTAAACTACAAAGAACATGGAGCTGCCACCGACGCGTCTGCTGCTGAGCCCGACACCTGTAACCAGGCAACCGAACGTGAGGAGGTCTTCTCCCTCCCGCGGCAAAGTAAGGAAACGACAGGACCGCTTTTCCTATGCATTTCAGACTTCCTCTGCAAGCCAGAGGGAGAGACCAGCTAATTTCAGCCTGTCTGAATTCAGGAAAGTCTGAGTTGATTCTTTATGGGGCTGGACATTTCTTATTGTGAACTATTAGTCATCTCATCCCTTAAGGAATTAGATGCAAACTGGAATTTCAGCCATTAAACAGCATTAACATATTAACACCAGTGGCATTTCCTGATGCTGTTCAAATCCGTGCATATATGCCCCAGAGGTAATGTTAACCTCTCACATTAAAGCAGTGAAACCTTCTACTATAATCGTGACTGTTGGTTGACATACATTAATCTGACTCACAGTTTCTATCACGTCTCGCAAAGGTTACATACAATATAATAATTCAAGGCCTTTCTTTCTGAGCAAGACGACGTTTATCCACCTACTAGCAGATGCAGAGATAGAAAGATAAGATTTTTTGTGAAAGAATTAACAGCATGTGTACTAAATGTTGTGCTGCGTTGGCAGACCAACAGTGTGATGTCACGTATGATTGCTTACATAGGAACATTTTAGATGCATTATTGTTGCTTACATTGTCTTTTTTTGATGCTGTGTGTCTTCAAGCAGCACTCACGAATGAATGACTGAATCCTAAATTAATCAATGTTATTGATTGATTCGGTTATGTCAATGATTCCATGACTCACTTTAAAAAGATAATCACTTATCGCCACTTTATTGATGTAAGCTGCAGAAAAAGTCACTGAACAATCCCCACCACTAATGCATACAAACAGTGAAAAGTCCCAGGAGGACCAGAACTAAGTCTGTAATGCTTTTCTGGACTAAGGAATCTAAAGGATTTTAATGAGAAAATGTACACCAAAAATAGTTTTTATTTACTCAGAGTTGAATCTCACTTATATTCATTTTCTTCATTTTAGCTTCCACAGATGAAACGCCCTGCACATCTGAGCAAACCGGTGCCATGACGACAAGTAGCTCCATCCTATATCCCAAACTGCACTTCTTCCTCAGCCTGCACAAAGAAAACGGAGAGCTACACATCAGCATTGTAGAAGGTAATAAACATTCATCTACTCTGATGTGTCTAGAAAGATAGTGAGGCACCTGTGAATTACAGGTGAAACTTAGACTACACTCTAAAAAATGCTGGGTTAAATATGGACAAACCCAGCGATTGGGTTGTTTTGACCCAGCGGTTGGGTTCAACTGTTGGTTGAAAACAACCCAATCGCTGGCTTTGTCCATATTTAGCTCAGCATCTTTTAGTGTATATTGTGTAGCATCCCTTTGGTGATAATTTACCAACAGGTGTTTCAAAGGATACATAATAAGTGTCAGCATCCTGGATTCCTGTGTAAATGCTGTCATGTTGTAAGACTAATTAGCAACACTTCACTCAGACACTGCAATCACAAATTCACAGTTTCATCTTTTCAACTTGAGGAAGGTGATTACACAAACACAAGAATACACAACATAACTTTAGAATTATGAAGAAACATTCACCATTCATTGTGTTACAAGTCAGAAGACATTTCCACAGGAATCAGTGTACAATCAGAATGATTAATAAACAATTGTAAAAATACAGTTAAAATAAAAATATTTGAGTTAAACTTAAAACAAAAGTTAAGCTGAAGTACTAAAATGACAAAAACCATAACTGAAATAAAATAAATTATAGTGTAAAATAAATATTTAAAAAACTTGTGAAACTTACTAAAGCACATAATAGATTGACTATAACATAAACTGAGATTAAAACAAAAATAAAACCTAAAAAATAACACACACACACACACACACACACACGCACACACGCACGCACGCACACACGCACACGCACACACACACACACACACTCACACACACCAGCCACTTTATTAGGTACACGTGTTCAATTGCTTGGTAACACAAATTGCTAATCAGACAATCACATGGCAGCAACTCAATGCATTTAGGCATCTAGATGTGGTGAAGACGACTAGCTGAAGTTCAAACTGAGCATCTTTCCATATGGACACTGTTATATGTGTCTGTCTGTCTGTCATTACTGTATGCCTGCCTGGCGATCCGTTAACGTTAAATAAGCCATCCTAGGGACCTGTCATGGTTATATTCACCTGTATTTATTTATTCGTCTATGGCCACATTGCGAAAGGGAGCAGCCATATGCACCGGCCTCGTGAAGTCACCGTTATATGTGCCTGGCTCGCCCATACCTGACTAATAATAAGTCTTATGATTATTACTGTTGGGAGAGGATAATACATCCCAGTCACAATTGTTTAGTTTGCTGTATATTGCTCGTAATTGCTAACTGTCTGTAGCCAATAATTTGCTTTCTTTTTGTCATGTATCGTTTTGTTATAAACAGTGTTGCAGCTTTTAATTACGTACCGTATGTAATTGATAAGGTTTATGGTTTTGTAAGGTTTATCACATGCTGTGTAACACTGGGATTATAAAATGACACATACAGTTAATGAATGTCACACGAGGAAGAGTGTTTTCCCCGAATATCAGCTCCATTGAAAAGAGACCCTTGAGCAAGGCACCGAACCCCCAACTGCTCCCTGGGCGCCGCAACGTCGCCTGCCCACTGCTCCAAGTGTGTGCGCACTTGGATGGGTTAAATGCAGAGCACACATTTCACTGCCGGTTATACTCTGTATAATTGTGTATGTGACAAATAAAAAAGTATTATTATTTTTATTATATATAGAGAGCTATCCATTTTCACCTGTCCAAGTGAACAACACTGAGCATTGACAGCTAATGAGGCACACAGGCGTGACGTCACTGCCCCTCTTCACTGATTTGCTGAGGAGGAGCTGTCAATCAAGAACTAGTGAACCAATGATGACGCTTGAGCCCGTCCTGATTTACATGAAACTCTAACCGCAACATTTGGGAAAGCAAGCACAGAATGTGGAAACAAGAGCGAAGGGAAAGACAGCATAAGCATACAAAAAATACAAAAGAGCAGAAAAACTGAGAAATATAAACAAGGAAAATTAGATTTTGTGTGCAAGTCAGATAATTTTGCTTTAATATTTCAATTTTGTGAAATATTATTTTAAATGTGTTTAAAGTTTTGATGCATGCTTATTAAAAAGAAACGTTTTTTGTATTTTTATTTATGCTTATTATTTTTCTATCTGTGACCATTGTTTGCTATTCTGAACATTTTGCTTTCATTTTTAAATCTTGCGCAATATATTTTTACTTGCGTTTTTAAATTTGTTATTTTTTTCCCATTCGTGACATACTCTCGAGCTGTCTTATATAACTGGGAGAGTAAGAGGGATTCTTAGCTTTAAGAAATTTGATACATTTTGATAGCTTTTATACTTAAGTTTGAAAGTAGGAGTGCATTTCATGAATTCTCAGCACTTAAGACTAAAACGGCACTTTGAGAAGCTTGATAAATACCGGCCCTGATCTCAATCCAATAGAGCACCTTTGGGATGTGGTGGAACGACTGCTGATCAACTGCGTGATGCTATCATGTCAATATGGACCAAAATCTCTGAGGAATGTTTCCAACACCTTGTTGAATCTGCCACGAAGAATTAAGGCAGTTCTGAAGGCAAAAGGGGGTCAACAATTTGTGGCAATTAAAAACAATATGTATTTTAATTCAGCTTCAAAATCCTTTGGATACTGGATGGAATCATAACTTAAGCTAAAAAAATTGAGTCTGTGCTCATCATACACTTTACTCCGCAAACTCTGTCAACTCCGACTGCCCAACAACTGCAGACTGACTCTGACTTTAAGCAACTATACTGCAAATCGGGGCAAAATATCAGTGCAAAGGCCTTAACAAATACATCAGATAACAGACACAAGTAATTCTCAAACCCTAACGATGCTCTAGGAGCATTTGTTCAGTATGTGAACTTCAGAGGTCACACAACATGAGCAGATATCTGTAAAAAACTGGCTTTGGTGTTGTACATGTAAACCTTTTATGGCTTGGCCAGGTGTGTTGTGTTTGTGATATTGTGGGATAGCGGTGTCATTGTACCGTGGTTTTGCTCTGCTTTCAAGGCTGGAACAGAGGGAGGTTTTGATATTCAAACTCTCTGTGATTAAACCAATGTTTGAGAGAAATAAAAGCCTCTTTCAGGCAGCTTAAAGCCTCTTAATAACAGAATTACCATTTCAATAGTAGCAGCCGTAATTGATACGCATCATTATCTGTAATGAGTGTAAATCTGCTTTAAACTCAAAACCTCTATTCTGCTCATCCAAACAGGAAAAGGGGAGAGGATCAGTCATGCTGGCTGAGATGTAGAAAGGAATGAAAAGTGAGGAGTCATAAAAAAGTGAATAAGTGATGCTTGGAGCCTCGTTGGCTTGGAGCAGCGTCATGTGGCCCAATTTGTCATTCTGCTCCTTGTTATAATATGACTCATATTCTCTTTTTCCGCAGCGGAAAATATATCAGTGGAGGCCGGATGTGAGGGATATATATCAGGGTGTGTGAGCATCTCTGAAGAGCAGAAACACGCTCACACAGCCGTCCACAAGCTGGCAGCACATGTGCAGTGGGGAGAGGAGCTGGTGTTCGCTCTCCCCATGGAGAGCACAGAAGACACAGACAGTCTAGATGGAGAGGTGGCCCTCTCACTTCACTGCTGTGATCGATTCTCCCATAATTCCACTCTGGGCACGATGCGCTTTAAGCTGGCTGATATAAGCATGATGTTGGATGCTGATTGCTGGGTTGACTTGCAGCCACCCAAACAGGTGAGGAACACTGCTTTATACGTCCACGATTGCAACATTCAGCACTATTCATTTCAGCTGAGTGATACAGTTAATACCAACTTTAACAGGTCGTCATTATCACAAAATAAACTTCACCAGTGTGATATTTGATGATCCTCATTTTGGGGTTCACTGTGTATGAATAAAAATCTGAATGTAAATACATACATGGATATGAAATACTGAATTTAGCTAAAAATATATATATTTTATTGTTACATATAATTTATATTCTCAAAATAAACACGTTGTGTGTGTTTAAAATCTTACGTTGTTGCATTTAAATCCTAGGAGACCTATTTGAAGTATGCCGATTTTGTTACATATGAAATCTCTCAAACTCAATTAAATATGTATTTTGAAAAATGTAAACTCTTAACATTGCACAACATTTTCACCCTCAGAATGCAAATGTGCAAACATTTTATGTATTATTGGTATCTAAAGTTTTTAAAAACATTGCAAAACAGAGCCACAGCTTGCCACCACAAATGAAAAATTGACACAAATATGACCCACTGAATGCCATTTAACCAATCAGAATAGAGTGCTCCAGTAAGCCATGTAATAAATAAGAATTGAACTTAGTGGATAATAAAACCACGTTGGTGTGGACAATGCCTATGAATGTACTTGTAGATGTAGCAGAATATATCAATGGACTGTTCAAGGGAAATTCATGCAGTTTGAACTATATATTTATTGGACTTAAAACAGTGTTCAGCCTGACTGAGACCCCGTGTGCATGAGTATGAACTTTAAACATGTATTTCTAGGTTAGAGAGGTGGAAAAGTCAGCCAGTGAATCATGCTGGTGTTTTGTGTTGGATTGTTACTGATGCGGTCATGCACACATGCTGGTTTGTATGTTTTATGGCGGCTCTCCATACAGGCGTAATGGTTTCTATACTGTACAAAACTGTGTAATTTGTACATTTTCTTCATTTTTATATTTCGTGTATAATTCTTTAAAAAGATTATCATAATGTGTGTTGTAATGCATTATATATTTTCATAAATAATTATAACCAAAGTTAAAATGCATTATAATACAAACCCGATTCCAAAAAAGTTGGGACACTGTACAAATTGTGAATAAAAACAGAATGCAATGATGTGGAAGTTTCAAATTTCAATATTTTATTCAGAATACAACATAGATTACATATCAAATTTTCTGAGAAAATGTTCATTTTAAGGAAAAATAATTGATTTTATTTCATGGCATCAACACATCTCAAAAAAGTTGGGACAAGGCCATGTTTACCACTTGTGGCATCCCCTCTTCTTTTTAAAAGTCTGCAAACGTCTGGGGACTGAGGAGACAAGTTGCTCAAGTTTAGGAATATGTTGTCCCATTCTTGTCTAATACAGGCTTCTGTTGCTCAACTGTCTTAGGTCTTCTTTGTCGCATCTTCCTCTTTATGATGCGCCAAATGTTTTCTATGGGTGAAAGATCTGGACTGCAGGCTGGCCATTATACCCGGATCCTTCTTCTACCAGCCATGAGTTAAAATGCATTATAATATTTTAAGGTTTGTTTGATATACCTTTCAGATGTGTAAGTGTGTCATTTAATGCATGAACTTTACTTTCTAAAGGTGTAACTCAAAACTATTTGAATTATGATGACAGTTTTAGGAAAATGTCCTGGATCAGAAAACATGTTTATGTTGTTATACCATGTTGTGTAATACCCATATGATTATACAAATTTGTGTCCTTTGGATGATATTATCATTGTAGATGATGATAATAAATTTTTCTCACACACACATCTTGACACACTGCCACACTTTTTATACAACATGTTGCCAATTGACTAATAAGTTGCAAATTGGTCCTCCAGCTGTTCCTTATATGTACACTCTTATTGCACCTGTCCCACTTTTTTGGAATGTGTAGCTCTCATGAAATCCAAAATGAGCCAATATTTGGCATGACATTTCAAAATGTCTCACTTTCACATTTGATATGTTATCTATATTCTATTGTGAATAAAACAGAAGTTTATGAGATTTGTAAATTATTGCATTCCTTTTTTACACAATTTGTACAGTGTCCCAACTTTTTTGGAATCGGGTTTGTATTTTAAGGTTTGTTTGTTGTGTGTTTTAATGCATTTTACTTTCTAAAAGTGTAATTCAAAACTATTTGAATTATGATGACTTAGGAAATGTCCTCAGAAAACATGTTTATGTTGTTATACCAGTGTAATACCCATGTGATTATACAAATGTGTGTCCTTATAAATCACACACACACACACACACTAAACATCTATTTACTCTCTACCACCTTTGAGGGTTTTGAGTTCTGACACAGTGTTATTATTACTAGAAATGTGAATTACCAAAGCAGTAATGAAAACTGTATTAATACATTAAAAAAATAAATGAAAGCCCAAAACATTTACAATATTACAATATTAGTACTGCAGTAGATGTAATATTCTTCTGACACACTTTATTGTGACTTTATTATGGGATGCTGACTGTGTGTTTATGTGTTTCTCAGTCTCCACAAGTGCAAAGTGCACATATTGACAGTTTAGAAATAGCTCAGACATTTCTTTTGGACATCCACATATGTGCAAGTCATTACTCATAAGAGGTGGTAGGAGAATAGATCTGAGACTTTATTTCAAGATATTGTGATCACTCTACACCTTGGTTGCTTCAAATCAATCTCTTGGGTCCCAAACCGTACATGTGTACGTACACACATGCACACACACACACACACACACACACACACAGTCCACCCCCACTGCTGTGTGATCTGTTGATGATGTCATAGACCTCCAGAGCAGGAGATCTTTATCTGCGTCATCACACCTCCCAGGAGATCCGGTTCTAACAGACACACACACAGACATGCCAGGAATTACTAACTACCACTGGACTGCAGAGAGAGAGGGAGAGAGAGAGAGAGAGAGAGAGAGGAGAGAGAGGGAGAGAGAGAGAGAGAGGAGAGGAAGTAATGCCTGAGCAGGCCTAGAGGTATTTGGTGTGTGTGTGTTTTGCATATTCTATATGTAATGGTCCAGGCCTGTGATGAAAAGGATGACAGGTTGAACTGGGTTGTATAAGCACCATTAAAAATGTATTATTTGTTCATTTGTTCACATACTCTTTATCCTTTTGAGTGCCTTTATTTGCCATATGATTCATGTTTGATTATTCAGGATAGGGCATTGGCTTATGAAGACTTGGACTCTTTTATTTTCTACCTTCTAATTCTATTCTTGCAGCTAAATATTTCTGATGAATGAGAGAATAAGACAGAAACTTATGTACTGTAGTTTATGGGCAGATATATCTGCATGCATTGAATGTCATTCCAATTTATATCCAGACTTTATCAGTTTGGATATAACTGTGCTAATTTGACTCGATGACAAGAATGTTAATCAAAATAATGATTGCATTCCTAAAGCTTTCAGTATTGTGTTCCTGTGGCTCAGTGGTAGAGCATTGCGTTAGCAGCGCAAAAGGTTGTGGGTTCAATTCCCAGGGAACACACATACTGACAAAAAATGTATAACCTGAATTCAATAAAAGCGTCTGCTAAATGCATAAATGTAAATGTATTGTTAACTTGAATAATATTTATCAGTAATGTATGACACCGTGCTCATTGTCACTGCATTGGAGTATCAAACACAACTGTCTGCTATAGTCCGAGCTAATTCAAAAGCACCAGATTATATTTCAGTAAATCTGTAAAAGAAAATGTCATGGTCTGCTCATGCAGCTGATTATGGGGCAGTCTGAAGGCGGGGGCAGATTAGTATAAGGTCATGATGCTAATTAAATCCCATCATTCAAAGTGTTTTAACGTGAGGACTGTGCTGACAAAATGACAATTTAAAATCATCAACTTTTCCCCTGAGGGAGGAGCTGGCCACATTCAGTCTGGCCTCACAAATTACCAGAACATTTGCATGAAATGATGCTTTATGCAGTCAAAAGCCAAGTTCATTAACCCTGCAGAAAGATCTCTATGAATATGCAAATTCTAAAAGCCACATTTATGTGAACACACAGTAATATGTAAAATATCATGACCCAAATATATTTTTTTCAGGTCAATGCTTTTATTAAAAAACTTTAACCCAAAGTTTCTCTGTTTTTTGTTTGTTGTTGCAGGAAGTGGCATCATCAGCTGGAGAGCTACTATTGTCACTCAGTTATCTGCCAGCAGCCAACAGACTTGGAGTGGTGTTAATGAAGGCTAGAGGACTTCAGTCAGACAAACTGAAAGACAACATAGGTATTTACCACCAACATATGACAATAGCAACACTTAAATTAATGTGTGAACATTAAAAATAATGCAAAGTCAACTATTAGATTATCATCTGTATTATCTGTATTCTAAGATGGACATGAACTAGAGATTCAGCAGCTCAATGCAATGCATTTAGCAATTAAATTAAATTCAATACACTACCAGTCAAAAGTTTGTAATACATTTTTTTAAAGAAGTCTCTTATGCTCACACAGGCTGCATTTATTTGGTACAATAGCGGCAATACAAACTTTAACTTTGTGAAATATTATTACAATTTAAAATAATGTTTTTTTATTTGAATATATTTTAAAATGTAACTTGTTACATTGAAGACTGGAAGATTAGAGGAATAAATGATATATTCAAATAGAAAGCAGTTCTTTAAACTGAAATAATATTTCCCAATATTACTGTAAATACAGCCTGGGTAAGCATAAGGGATAACTTTCAAAAACATTCAAATGTCTTTAATGTTTTTTATCCATCCACCCGCTTTCCAAACCACTGGTCTTAAATACAATACATACAATAATAATGTCAATAGGTGTAATAAAGAGAACACTGTATCCTGTATGTTTTCTGATAGATTTATCGGTGAAGCTGACCTTGAAACACCAAAATGCCAAGCTGAAAAAGAAGCAGACGCGGCGAGTGAAGCACAAGATGAATCCGGTATGGAACGAGATGATGATGTTGGAGCTGCCCAGTGAGCTATTGGCTAAATCCAGCGTGGAGTTGGAGGTACTGAACCTGGCCAGTCCCGGGACCCTGCTCCCTCTGGGCCGCTGCATGCTGGGGCTCCACACCTCCGGCACCGGCCTGCAGCACTGGAAACAGATGCTAGATAATCCACGCAAGCAAATTGCAATGTGGCATCCACTTTACACCTAAGAATACAGGTTAATATTCTACAAAACACAACCTACACGCAATGATTGGTCAAACATGTGGTTGGAGTTTTATGATATTACTCTATACCTGTGTAAAAATATGTAGTACTCCAATATAATACATATTTACCGAGATATAATGAGTGAACCTAGTTGTTATCGTTACGTATTATGAAACTATTTTCTCTGAAGGTAAAAGCTGCGGGAGACTGTCACATACAGTACTAATATTGTTACACTGTAGTTTAGAGTATTTTAATGTAAGCAGTGCTGCATTTAACTTTGGTGTTGTTGTTAATGTGTCTTCATATTACTCAATGCTATTTTACACTGAACAGCCCACTCAGTCAATCTCATAGTGACTGATGGGAGAGAATATCTGATACACCATAGAGTTTTTCTGTCAGTCTATATTTGGGAACCCTTACAGAGTTAGAAAAACATTCAAATATAAATAATTTATTTTTAAGTTTAATAGCAAGCCGTTTTGGTTTTCCTGCTATGAAGGCTTATGGATCCTCTTAGTCACACTGTCACAGCTGGAAAGATGGAGCCTGTTCAGTAACTGTAGATTGTGGCTACTAGCCTACCTTTAAAGCAGTAACACACTACATAAATATACAGGGTCTCAATAGTGCAGCTTTACTCTTCTCAAGATGCATGTATACAGAGAAAAATGTACATCTACCATTGTCTTCTAATTAAAAAATGTATGTATATATAACAGCAGTATGTATACTTTATATGTGTATTAGCAGTATGAAGGATCTCAACAGGTACTGCTTGACTCCAGGAAAGTTACTATGGGTAGTTACTTTATCATCATTTATACACTTGAGTGTAATGGAGGATGACACTTTCTACCATCATTGTACTTTAGGACATGAAAAAATGTAACTCACTAACTGGAATGGAAATTACTCAGTTTGGAGACCTTTAAAAGCCTGTTTAAAAAAACTATAATAATAAAGGTAATTGCACATTTTATCTCACAGTTCAGACTTTGTTTCTTGCAATTCAGATTTTTTTTCTCATAACTTTGAAAAATCTAAATCTGAATTGTGAATAAAAAGTATATACACAGAATTGTGAGATATAAACTCACTTTGAACTTTGAATTCTGATTTTTTTTCTTTCAATCCCAAATTTTCATCACACAATTCTTTATATCTCGCAATTTTGAGGTTTTATTAGATTTCTCTGATAAAAACGTGCAATTATAAGTTAACATTTTGCACTTCAGATCTTTTTTTCTTGTAATTCTGTTATAAACTCAGCTTTGTGAGATAAAGTAACAATTTCCTTTTTTAATTGTTTATTATGTGGCACAAATGAGCTTCCATATATCACTTATCAAACTACAGATCTATAGCTCAATGTTGTAAAATGTTGAAATTTTATCTCATCAAAGATGTTGGTCCCATGTAAAAGTATGGACTTTTTAATCTAAAAGTATGGACTTCAAATCAAACTAAAAGTTTTAATTACTAATAATCCAAAATATATGTTTATGTCACATATGTGTAACTATTTAGATAAATCTAGCTTTAAATATATTTGTAGAGGTTCCTTGGGTAGCAGTTAAAAGCAGTGAAATCCCCCGTCTTGTGGGTAAATATATTAGATAAGAATATCAGTTTGCCCTTCAGTCAAATTTGAATATTTACAGCGCAATAGTTTTGAATTAACATAATTTCTGTGCCTGATACTTTTCCAGAGAGGGATGTCCAGTAGAATGTTAATCACTGCAATCTGATCAATCTATATAGCTATGGCTTACTGCATAACACCCTTGATTTCATACTGACAGAAATGTATATTTAACCCACAGATATGCTTGAAACAAATAGCCATGTATTGGTGTGAAATAAATATTCCTTTCTCAAATGTGTTATTTCTCACTTGTGTTTGTTTGATGTCAGAGATTTTACCACTCTATTTATAGAATTGGTCAGAATTGATTGATGACACGCAGATGAGCAATATCAGAACGAGACAGATATCCAGACCAACAGCACCTCCCACAATCAGCAGCAAATGAACACACACTGAGAAATATAGCAGAGCAATAATGGAAAACAAAATGGATTACAGCATATTAAAGTCATCTTTCTTTTACCTTGTATTTCTCCCTCTCAAAATAAATAGCATCTTGTTGCATAACAGGTGACATATTAATGTGTTCTGTGTGTTTTTTTGTGCAGGGCACGACAGGGCACAGTATGTCTTGTTATAGTTTGTATAATCAGAAAGTCCATTGTCTGTCTGCTCGGCAGCCTTGAAAATGGCACAGGATACCGTGGTGACTGCAATGAATCACTGATGAGTTTCTTACATAATCCCGCTGATAAAAAAAAAACTCCCACCTGCTGGATATCGCCCTGCCAGAGCTAAAAATGATTTTGCTGGCTCGTTCTTCCCGGAGGAGCTGTGTGTGTGTGTTTGTGTGAATGAATTAGAGAATATACTACATGTCGCATGACAAATGTCTTTTGTCTGTTTCTGTCCTTATTTCAGGAGGACAGAGTGAAATATTATAGCTGATCACTGATAACAGGCTTATTGATCAGGGTTAAATAAGTGGAAAAAATGACCTGTGGAAAGGATTTTCATCACTCTTCCTAGTCATACACACATATTTAAATGTACCGAGAGAGAGCTCGTGAAAGCTCTCATGGTTTTCTGGGTGAAAAGCACAAAATTACACCTCATTACTTTCCTTGCCCAGCCTGGACATCATTAAAAACACTGTCCTCATTCACACTGAGCATAAAAACTGCTTTGATGAAACCCGTCTGAAATCCCCCGTCACACTGGGAGGAGTTCTTCCCAAAGAAACAACACATGAAATATAGATAGAGGCAAAAGCTGCCCTAGAAAATGTTTCTTTCTGATGCTGAGCTGAGTGAAACTGAGCAGAGTGAAATTTTGCTCTCAGACAAAACAAGGAGAGATAAAGCTACCGCATGAAGCAACATGTACTGCTTTGTACTCTTCTGTCTCTTTCTCTCCTCTGCGTTGTCTGTTTAATATCGCTGAAATACTGTGGTCTACAAACAGAAACAGAGGAAGAGGTGCAGGTCATCTTGAACACACACTCTTAACTCACTACCATGTGCAGCGAGATTTAATGAAAATCTTGGATTCAAAATAAAATGTAAATGAATTAATAATAAATATTTTAGGATGTAACAAAATTGTAATGAAATGTTATGTTGTAAAATGAATAAGAATGTTTAGGATTTTACAACAGTTAGTTCTTGTCCTCAAAATTGTTAGGTTGAGCGCTGACATACCAGTACTGGGAGTTCTCACTGTTTCCATCACTCCGCTTGTCTGTATCTTTGGGTTCCTGACAGACTGTCCGTCTGTCCATTAGTGGTGAGGATTTTTTCAGTGACTCAGTAACATAACATTAGGCTACACCAGGAAGTGGTGATACATTTTAAGAGCGAGTCATTGAAACATTAATTTCACAGATTTATTCAAAACAAATAAGTGTGACAAAGCATAATATGTTGAACAGACCCTTTAGACCTTGTGATATATTTAATTTTTGACAGGAATGAAAATGAGACTGTGAGGATAGAAGTACAGTGCATTCAATGGATTGTACTGTTGACTAAACATCTTTTGTTTATATATACAGGTGCATCTCAATAAATTAGAATGTCGTGGAAAAGTTCATTTATTTCAGTAATTCAACTCAAATTGTGAAACTCGTGTATTAAATAAATTAAAAGCACACAGACTGAAGTAGTTTAAGTCTTTGGTTCTTTTAATTGTGATGATTTTAGCTCACATTTAACAAAAACCCACCAATTCACTATCTCAACAAATTAGAATATGGTGACATGCCAATCAGCTAATCAACTCAAAACACCTGCAAAGGTTTCCTGAGCCTTCAAAATGGTCTCTCAGTTTGGTTCACTAGGCTACACAATCATGGGGAAGACTGCTGATCTGACAGTTGTCCAGAAGACAATCATTGACACCCTTCACAAGGAGGGTAAGCCACAAACATTCATTGCCAAAGAAGCTGGCTGTTCACAGAGTGCTGTATCCAAGCATGTTAACAGAAAGTTGAGTGGAAGGAAAAAGTGTGGAAGAAAAAGATGCACAACCAACCGAGAGAACCGCAGCCTTATGAGGATTGTCAAGCAAAATCGATTCAAGAATTTGGGTGAACTTCACAAGGAATGGACTGAGGCTGGGGTCAAGGCATCAAGAGCCACCACACACAGACGTGTCAAGGAATTTGGCTACAGTTGTCGTCAGAGGCGTCTTACCTGGGCTAAGGAGAAGAAGAACTGGACTGTTGCCCAGTGGTCCAAAGTCCTCTTTTCAGATGAGAGCAAGTTTTGTATTTCATTTGGAAACCAAGGTCCTGGAGTCTGGAGGAAGGGTGGAGAAGCTCATAGCCCAAGTTGCTTGAAGTCCAGTGTTAAGTTTTCACAGTATGTATGTATTATGCTGAGACCTCCACTCTAAAAAGTTCCGCTACCAGGATCGAATGTTGATAGGCTTCCTCTCGTTTATGAGAGTCATTACCCCACACATACGCATAGGTCGTGTGTGTCCACACTTTCTAAACGTTTCAAACTCACACTTCAGAAACAAACATCCCCTGAAGACAAAAAGAGGATGACGTGTTCCACAGGCGCCCTTTTATTCCCGCAGTCGCTCATTTGCTTACGCCATAGGCTTCCACCTGCCAATATAGTGGGGGAACTATGACGTCACTCTGTAGGCGGATCGGCTGTTAGCATGAAACTGGTTCCCTCGACAAAAAGCCAATAGAATTTTTCCATAGGCTTTTGGATTATCGCAAAACATAAGCTCTGTGTTCAATCATAGTTTATGTAACTTACACGTTTTGTCCATCAAGCTAATCTTCACAAAATAATTTAACTTTGACGAATTTTGAAGCCTAAATAAAAGCGCCAGAACTGAAAAGCTGAACTTAGGCTATAAACGAACTACTGCACCACGGTCGCTCGCCTTCAACGTCACAGCATTGCGCTCCCGGCAACTTTCTCAAACTAATTTTTAATGTTCAGTGAAAAGTTGGTGGTGTAACTGGTGTGTTTTATGTCATAGAATAAAACGTGAAAGTATCTTGAGCTTGTGTGAACCAAGGACCTTATTTAAGGGATTTAACCAAAATCCCATTCAAAAAACCCATTGACTCTGAGACGATGGAACCGGAAGTGCTAAAATGCTAACTCGCTTCCTGGTTTTCGCCAACAAAGTGACATCATAGTTCCACCACTCTATGTCAAGTGCATTGGTTTTTTTTCATTCATGCTTCAGACACTGGTCACGCTGAAGGCTTTCCCATAGCACCCTCTAAAGGACGCAGCGTAGAGTTCCCTTCGAAAGGGAACTATAGATATTTCTGAATTCACGACAAATGCAACAAACTTAATAATGCAGTTTTTATCACATAGAAAAGCACTTGACAGTAAAGCATTGATTTTGAGCAAGACTGCTGGAAAGTTACTGCTAATAATCTCTGTCATCATTTCCTCACCCTCGTCTGATTCTCCCTTTAGGGTAATGATCTTTGATTAGAATGATTTAAAAAACTAATGATTAAAAAAAATCAGGTGTACACCCTTTTTCTCCTTCTCAAATGTACAGAAAGAGGTGGTGCTGATTTATGGGAACGTGCTCTCCATTCATCCAAGCCACCATAAAACCTGTGAATGAAGGTTGCTTCATGTTTTACAAATCACAGCTTGAAGTGACCTGTGCATGTGATGCATCCAATCTGCCTTCTGAGCCTCTCCTTGCTTAGACTGATCCATGTTGCCAAGGTGACGTGAGAAGGCTGAGTGACCGAGATCCTTTCTGCATTCATCACGAGGGCTGGTTGGTAATTTAGAGAGGAATGACATGCTGAACAACATCATGGTTTAGAAACATCAGTTCAGACCATCTCCTCAACAATCAACTCAGAACTGACACAAAATTGGCCAGGTATGTTTACACATACGAGAAATTTGTTATAGTGACAGAAGCTACACAGTGCAACAGAATGACAGAAACAGGACATGAGACAGATAATAAAATAATATTATACAAATATACAAATAGGTAATGTACAAAATAGCAAAAACACAATATACAATACAGACAATTATGTGTATTCAGGTCATTGTCAAGTGTTCATGAGATGGATTGCCTGAGGGAAGAAACTGTTCCTTTCCCTGGCGTTCTGGTGCTCAGAGCTCTGTAGCGTGTAACAGTTCAAAGAGGGAGTGTGCTAGATGTGAAGGGTCCAGAGTGATTTTGTCAGTTCTTTTGCTCACTCTGGAATACAGTTCTGGAGACTAGGGTTGTACCAATGATTCGCTCAGCAGTTTACTACCCTCCGTAGTCTTCTGAGTTCAGTGGTAGCTGAGCTGAACCAGACAGTTATTGATGTGCAGAGGATGGATTCAATGATGGCAGAGTAGAACTATTTCAGCAGCTCCTGTGGCAGGTTAAACTTTCTCAGCTGGCGAAGGAAGTACAACCTCTGCTGGGCCTTTTTCACAATCTGTGAATAGTTATCTGAAATAATTAATTGTATTCTACTAATATTAATCTATTGTAACATTATAAATGTCTTTATCGTCACCTTTGATCAATTTAATGCATCCTTGCTAAATTAATTTATTAAAATACCCCCCTCCCCTAAAAAAATAGGCTACTGACTCATTTTGAATGTTACAAAAGCTTTTTATTTAAGATAAATGCTGATCTTTGTATCTTTCTATTCATCAAATAATCCTGAAGAAAATGGACTCAACTGTTTTAAATATTGATAATAATAAAAGATGTTTCTTGAACAGCAAATCAGCATATTAGAATAATATCTGAAGGATCACGTGACACTAAAGACTGGAGTAATGCTGCTGAAAATTCAGCTTTGATCAGAGGACAAAATTACATTTTTAAATATATTCAAATAGAAAGCAGTTAATTTTAAATAGGCCTAGTATTTTGGATCAAATAAATGTAAGCTTGGCGAGCAGCAGAGAATTCTTAAAAAAACATTCAAACTGGTAGTGAATGGATGTGTTTATTATTTGTAAAGGCTATCGGCTCTAATGGCATTGAAAAGTTATTGTGCTGTTATATTGTGCATTTACGGAAATTAATGTTATGCCATTTAGAACTTTAGAACTGAAACATGTAGAATGATAAAGCTGTGAATCTAAGTGATATGATATCTGTTTTGCATTTGTACTGACAGCGTGGGCAAATTGTGAATAGCCAGCATGAAAACGTTTAAAATACAAACACAACACTAGAATGTGGTGGTGTTTTATACTTTAAAGTTTACTTATACCCATTGTTTCTGTAAAAGCGTCCACATAAACGTGTCTGTACCGTGTGCTCTAGCTGTGCTCCTCGGCCGACTGCAGGAGCTGAGCCTCTAGCGCCACCTTGTGCTAGAAAGAGTTTAGAGTGTTTTGAAAGTCTGTTTACATTTTAAAAGATTAAAACGTTCAATGTAATTTAAAATTAAATATTAAAACGTAGCTCAGAAACATACCCTTAAACAGCTGAAATAATGGTTTGGTTCTCCTAGTTCAGTAATTAAGTAATTATATAATATTAAGCTTGTTATATAAGTTATATAGAATTATATAACTTGCAAAAACATCTGCTAAAAGCCTTTATATACATCCATGAGCATCTTATTTAACATACATTCCAAACAAACATGACTTTCAGCTTTACGTGGTGAGGGTGAGTGCAGCGGTAGCTGTTTCTAGAGGGAACCGTTTCTGTGTAACAGTCAGCTACCTGACTTCCGGTCGATGCACCGTTGGCTGGAGAACGATAGTTTTCCCGGAGTTTTGGATGGATAAACAAGACCGTCGTGTGGCCAATGCGCAGAGGAAATATAGCCCTGAGTTGGTTGAACGTGTTTATGCTCATGCTTATGTTGTTAGATTCAACCAGTTACCTATTAGATGACCGCTGGTTTTTAGCACAATCTGTATTTAAGAAACAGCTTTAAAGATACACAGTAAAAAGCAATATTTGCTGGAGATCTATATGACATTGTGCTTTACTCCATAATGTTTAATTCGCTTACGAAAGATGTGGAATGCATTGTACAATGTTATCCATCTTCGAATATATTTTGTAATCATCTGAATCTGTCCCATAATACTGTATAGTTTACTAACTGCACATTGCTTTATAAACTTACAAACAGAATGATCACGTGAAAGGTTACCAAAGGCTTTAATCTACCATATTGATCTAAAAATTAAGAACTGCATTAATCCGTATTGTAACGACCATTAATCCGTATTGCATCTAACCATGTCATTCAAAGTACAAAAAATACTAGTAGTTACTTCTAATCATTGTTGTTATTACTGTAAGACCAGTAACAAGTAAGAAAGAAATAAATAAACCACATAGAAATAAATCTTACTGGTGTGTCTGAGGGGAAAAAAGAAACTGAAAGATAAATTAAGTTAATTTAATAAAAAATGAGCACAGCCCAAAAACATTAATCAAGATTGAGTAGAGTTTGTTTTGTACGTGCTGTCCATCTGTATTTGCATTTAATTTAATAATGTCTCATTTTTATTGCTAAATTGAGCTACAGTTTTCAAGATGAGAGTGTGTGAGCACTTTGTCTAATTGTGGTGTGTTTTTATCTAGTGGCGACAGGCATTGAGAGGGACAAAGGCTCTGGGAACATGAGAGACTCCCTCCACAGCGCGCTGAGATCAGTACCACGAGGGCTGACCCTGGGTCCTTCTCTGGCTGAAGATGGACAGCTGGGTCTGTGGTGTGTTGGGCGAGTGCTAGAGAAAGGCACTCTGCTAGGTCTGGAGGAACCTGACAAAATAAACAGGAAGGAAAAAGCTGAGGTATGGATTCTAGTGTGTTTCAAATTTCATTTTGCACCACACAGCTGAGACAAAAGATTGTTTAGTACCACTACAGCAAATGTGTTTCAAGACAAAATAGCAGCCTTTACATTTACTTCTCACCTAATACTGCAAGTAATTTATATGTTCAAGAAGCAGTGCTATAGCTTTTTCTCTTCTTTTTTTTAACTGAATAATAGCCCCAAGTAAGAAGTAAATGCATGTTATTATTATCCAGGGGATTCAACACACATGCCAAAATGTGTTCAAAAATGAAATCTCAGATGAAATCTACTGGATGAGGTAAATTTACCAGAATTCATTCATTATTATATTTAGTAGAACTATTAAGTTACATATCAATACATCGCAGAATCAAAATTAATTGAATTGCCTTCACAGGTTTGCCTGCCGTGCTCAAAGTGAGGAAGAGTGCAATGTCAGTGTGCTCGAGGTGGATGGAAAATTAGGCCTCTGGGTCTGTCGGGACATTCAACCAGGAACAGAACTGCTCCTCTGGAAAGAACAAGAACAAGAAGCCCCTCTTGAAAAAAACAAAGAAGTAATACAACTAAAAGTCTGTGAAAACATTTGTACTCCAAACAGACAACAAGAAGATGCTTTGCTATCACTTTAGATCACCTCTCAGGCTGTGCTGGTGAGTTCATACATAACATTTGCACTTTAAGAGGTCCATGATATGATGTTGTTCTTCTGAAAATGTGGATTTTTTTGTATTCTAACAGATCCTGTTCAAAGTGCCACACAAGAGGATACAAGACCTCCAATCAAGGAGACAAATCTTGTGCAGGAGTCTAAAGCATGTAATTCCAGTGTACAGGAGCAGAATGGGGTAGATGAGGCACATGGGGAAGGTGACGCTCAGGAAAGTGATGAACATCCTGCTAGAGATAAGATTCAAAGCATCAGTGATAGTACATCACAAGCCCAGAGTTCATCAGAACATCTGAAGCCAGGGAGAAGCCTGAGAGCCAGCTCTCGTCTTGCTGCTAAACCTCGAAAAGTGCACTCATCAGCCATCCGTATCTACAAACAACAAGATCCAAAAAACAGATCAGACCTCAGCAGCAAGAAGAAGCTCTCTGGAATCAAAGACAATGCAATACAGACATTGTATACCAATGAGGATTCCAGCGCAGAGCAGGATTTTTCTCATTTTGTCATCCGAGAGAGGAAGTACAAATGTGACGAGTGTGACAAGAGCTTCTTTCAGCTGTGCCATCTGAAGAAACACAAATTCACACATCAGAATCAGAAGCCTTACATGTGCTCAGAGTGTGGTAAAACATACAGTTCGCAGGAAAGCTTCCAAGCGCACCTGCTGATGCATCGCGGCCAGAGGCCCTTTCAATGCCAGCACTGTGACAAATGCTACGGGTTGAAACGGGACCTCAAGGAGCACCAGGTTCTTCACTCAGGCGAGAAACCGTTCGTCTGTGAAATCTGTGGAAAATCTTTCGCTCGCCGGCCCTCGCTACGCGTCCACAGGGAAGTCCATCGGACGAAAGAACCAGACTACCAGGCTCCCAAAGTCAAGTGTCCAGAGTGCAAAAAAGAACTGGCCAATTCTGGTTCTTTGAGGAACCACATGCGTCTGCACACCGGAGAACGGCCGTACATTTGCCAGCACTGCAACAAGAGCTTTCGCCAACGTGGAAATCTTCTGGGACACGTGCGCATCCACACGGGAGAGAAACCCTACAAGTGTGACCATTGCGAACTGTGCTTTTCCCAAGTTCCTGAACTGCGCCGGCATCTGATTTCTCACACAGGTGAGGTGTATTTGTGTCCTGTGTGTGGTAAGGCTCTACGGGACCCTCACACATTGCGGGCCCACGAACGACTGCATACAGGAGAAAGGCCCTATAAATGCGAACAATGTGGGAAAGGGTACACGATGGCAACCAAACTACGGCGCCACATGAAGTCTCACCTAGAGGAGAAGCCACATGTTTGCCAGGTGTGCGGAGCCAAATACACAATGATGCAGAGTCTACAGCGACATCTGCAGTCTCACAAACATCAGTCAGACTCCAGTCATGCATTGCCGACACGAGGTCGACCCAAAATGTCAGAGCAGGGTAGGACTGAATGCAGTAGTTTGGAGGAGGGACAGGCTGTGGCGTACGTTCAATCCTCAGAAGATTTCACTATGGTGTCTCACTCAGAAGGTGTCTTTTTGGACTCTGGAGTGTACCACCGTGGCACAATTGTTTTGGAAAAAGGAGTGGAGAAGGGACTCGAACGCATTGAGCTCAGCGAGGATATGATTGAGATTATTGTCTCAGATGAAAATACCAAGTGTATTAGTTTTGCAAGAACAGCCTTCTAAGTGTATAGAGCTTCAGGAACAGGAAGCAAATGCTAAATGCCTAGTTGTGCAGGAAAATGATGCCAGCAGTGGCTGTTTTGTAGTTCCAGAACAGGATGATAATAGTTGTTTGGTTATTTTACAAGGTCCGGATGGTTTCAGTTCAGTGGCACAGACTGTAGAAATAGAGACAGGGCTGTGACACTTAAGTTTTTCCATTTCACATATAATCTCTTCATATTATGTCTCACACCAAAGGAAAAACAAACTTTGTGAAATAAATGTATAAGCTCTGTTGAATATAAGTCTTGCTGTTCTTTGATTTTTGGGAGGGTTTGTGGCACATATCAGTAAATATTGACTCCTGTGCGCAGTGGACCTTGTTTCATCACTGTTTATACAGGCATTGTACAAATACATCAGCAAAACAGCTGTGTTGGGAAATGAGCTAATACAAGAGGAACTTTTTATGACATATCTGTTGCGTTGAAGTTAAAATGATCACATTGTTTATGCGTTAACAGTTAAATTAAAATGCCATGTTTGTACTTTTTACATAAAGTACATACTGATTACTGACAAATGAAAGGATAAGCAGAGCGCTAACAGAGCTCTTTGGCTACATAGATAAAAGATCCTCATTTCATGATGAAAGCTATTTCTGATAACGTATAACAAATTCATCTACATTTAAATAAATATGTTTAATGAAAAAGCAATGTGAAATAATTAAAATGAGTTGTTTTAAGATATATATTGTAGAGCAGTGGTTCCTTGAGACCTCTCTCCTTTGTCTGACACACCATTTCATGTCTTGGAGTCTCTATTAATGAGCTGATGATCTGAATCAGGTGTGTTTGATTCAGGTGACATGGAAAACATGCAGTGTTGGGGGGCCTCCGGGAACATGGTTGGGAACCACTCTTGTAGAGTACTTTTGTTATAAATATTCAAATTTGTAGAATATGTCCTCACACATGAATTCACTAGCTTGGAGATATGAAGCTTATCATCTTGTTTTCATTCAGTATATCTGTGATTCATGTTCCCCAGAAAGCAAAGAACGTTCCACATTGATATAAGGGTAAGATACAGAAGAGTGGCTTTTTGAGTGAAAAGAGTTCAGACCTGTTTTTTACAGTCTATGGTTCAGACACTTTGCTCTCTTTGAACTCTGGTAGTTCAATATTAACTTGGTGAGTCCAGTAACTCCAGCTGTGGGTTTTCTGGCTGAGTGGGCGATTAGATTCGATGAGATGCTCCAAGTTTTTTCAGGATTACAGGCTCAGTTATCCTCAAGAATGGGAGCAAAAGCAGCACCTCTTCTACTATCCCTACTTCTTGGACAAGTTCTCCACCTCACGTTGTGTAATGACGGTAAGCATTAACAGAGAGTTCTCTGCCTTTTTGGCTAATTGGGCTAAGAACAAAATTATAATATGATGATTCTACATATAGTATGTGAGTCTAGATGTTTTTGGAGAAATATTGAATTTTGTGCCTTAGTGTTTATCGACAACAAGGAAGCCTCTCAGATCATACGAGCAAAGAGGGCTAACAGTATTTTTGAGGAGTTAAAACCAGGGAATCTGGAGAGAGAGTGTGTGGAAGAGATTTGTGACCACGAGGAAGCCCGAGAAGTGTTCGAGAGAGTTGATAAAACGGTGAGCAATGGACCTGTGGACAGATTAGCTGCAGTTGGAAATAAATGGAAATATTAAATTTCTATCAATTAATTTTTCTGTGGTATATATCTATAAAAAAACAGGTATTTGAAGTGTGGTATAATTCATTTATGTTACTAATTTATTTTCTTCCATTGCCTCACAGGATCATTTTTGGGCGAAATATCTGGGTAAGAGTGTATATATATCACATTACGGAAAGTTTCAGTGTAAACCATGACAACATTTTGTGTAAACAGTTTCTATTGAACCAGGGATAAAGTGCATTTTCACTGACCTTTCCCTGCTCCATTTACAAATTAGAAAGCTTAGTATCGGGTTGAAACAGTAGCAATTATAAACAAACCTCAAGAATGACAGCTTGTGAATAAATATCATTGGTGGGAGTGGTAATCCTTTATTTTTGAGCTATTTCTAAATATGAACTGTTTATAACTTTAAGAAATAGTTTGACCTGTCACCTCTGTTAGTTTTGATACAATTTATTTTTTTTTCACAGGATGTGGGGGAACAAAATTATCCAGAACACTAGCAAACATACACAGTTTGAGAGTATGTGTGAATACAGAGGGTGAGGGTGATGCATACCTAACACAGAATATGTCTATAAAACTAAAATCAGACATTTTTGGTAAAAGCTTTAGTTTCTAACTTTCTAAGTTGTAAAATAACCCTATAAGTTGGACGTGTGATTGACAGGAGACTGTTACATTAATAACGGTGAAAACTACGCTGGAAGTGTGTCTGTCACCAAGTCTGGAAAGTCATGTCAGTACTGGAAAAGCAACTTCCCCCACAGGATTCAGTATGTACTTCTGCTCTTTTTGTTGTTCTTGTGTTGAACCACCTTTAGTCGCTTTATATTGCTTGATTAGGAAACACAAATGCTTTTAGTAAAGGAAAAGTTTTGTGTTCATGTATTTAGCTTTACAAACCTTCTGTGATGTTGAAGCAGCTCTTCTTTCTGTCTTATGATTGACTTGTTTCCCCCCTAGCGAATTTAATGTGACGCAGCTGAAGCTACCGGAGAACTTTTGCAGGAACCCAGATAAGAGCAATGAAGGCCCTTGGTGTTTTACAAGAGACCCGACAGTCAGGAGGGAGTACTGCAGCGTGCCAAAATGCGGTAGAGAAAATACTAAAACCTTACAGTAAAACATCCTGTGGTGCAATCACTAAAGCTTTGTGCTGGCAACCAGAAAGTTGAGCCATCATTACCACAATGATTGTACATTGTACCAGGGTTCTGAGAAGAAATTGTCGCTGTAATAAGTATACTGAATGTTGTTTTGGATCTGCTAAATGACTGCTGACTTACCAAAACATGCATATTACCATATTTGATAGCAACTGACACATATTTGTGCCCCGTGCTTATGGCACATTTTATGCTTCTGTGCAAGTACATGTTTCGTTCAATCAATTTATGCTGGCCCACCAGCACTGATCATCTCACACTTTCCTCCTCAGGTGAGGCTGTTCTTCCCCCTCCTCGACCACCTACTGTGAAACCTAAGGAGCGTTACCTGAAGACTAAAGACTGTCTGGATGGAAATGGGGAGACCTACACAGGGGATATGTCTGTGACTCTGGGAGGTCACTCATGCCTGCAGTGGTGCGCAGCAGAAGTGCAGGCCTTAATAAAGGGGAAAGGGTTGCTGCCTCAAGTTCAGCTGGTGAAGCACCACTGCAGAAACCCAGATGGAGATATGGAGGGTCCCTGGTGCTATGTAAAGGGAGCAGGCGGAAACATTACCATTGATTATTGTGACTTGGAGTTGTGCGGTGAGTGAACAGTACTGCCTTCTACAAAAACACACATATATTAAAGGGGTAGTTTACCCCAAATTTAAATCTTGTCATCATTTACTCACCCTCATGTTATTACAAACCTGTATGAATGTCTTTTTTCTTTTGAACACAAAATAAATAACCGAACCTCAGCTGGTAGCTATTGACTTTCAAAGTATGAAAAAAAATACTATGGAAGTCAAAATATCTTCTTCTTTGAAACTACATGACAGAATACAAATTTTGTGTGAACACTCCCCTTTAACAACACAAATATAAATTTCTTCCCCTGAAGCTTGGAGCTCCATTAAAAGTGACATCTGGACCGAAGTTTTTAAATTAGGATTAAATGTTACTTTCAAATGTTAAGAAAGCCTAGGTGCATTAGACATAAATCCTCAACACAACACTGAGCCCACACTGAACATCATTCTGTTTTTGTCATTCTGTCAGATGCCCCTTTGGACAAGTTTGTCGATGAATCAGGGGGTCGAGAGAGAACAACTCTCGAAGACAAAAAGAAAGCTTACTTTAATCCCCGTAGCTTTGGCAATGGAGAGCAAGGTAAAAGTCTGATCCCTTCACCATCTGTTTTTGTGTATGTTATTACTAGAAGTTTGAGTTCTTGTATAATCAGCTGATAATTAAGATGATTAAACTGTCTTCCGTCAGCGTGTGGAATGCGTCCCATGTTTGAGAAGGTCAGCAAAGAAGATAAGAACGAGAAGGAGCTACTGATGTCATACTCTGGAAGCAGAATAGTGGGAGGAGATGAGGCTGAAGTGGCCAGTGCTCCATGGTAAATACAGCACTGGGGCTGTTCTTAAACCTCTGTTTTCAAATATCTTGGCATGATTGATTGTCGAATGCTGCTAATGCTTTGTGTTTAATGTTGTGTTTGATGTTATTTGCAGGCAGGTGATGCTGTATAAGCGTAGTCCTCAGGAGCTGCTGTGTGGAGCCAGTCTGATCAGTGATGAATGGATTCTCACTGCCGCCCACTGCATTCTCTACCCACCGTGGAACAAAAACTTCACGATCAATGATATCATCGTCCGCATTGGAAAACACTTTCGTACCAAGTGAGCCCTTTAAAAAAATTATAGGAAACTGCAAATATTTATTTTCACTAATACGTTCTTTATTTATGCCAAGTAATTTAGAAATATCAGTTTACAGCTGTTTTGAACCTTTCCTGTTGCTCTCAGGTATGAGAGGGGCACTGAGAAGATTGTGGCCATTGATGAAATCATTGTCCACCCGAAATATAACTGGAAGGAAAACCTGAACCGAGACATTGCGCTTTTGCACATGAAGAAGCCTGTTGTCTTTACGAATGAGATCCACCCTGTTTGTCTGCCCACCAAAAACATTGCAAAGACGTAAGGAAATACAATAGTTCAATATAGATATTGCATATCCGAGTGAACAGATTATTATATAATAAGTCATGTAGGGCAGGGACTTGGTTCTGTTCCTCAGTTGTTAATTGGATGGAGGTATATCTGAATGTGAGTTGGCAGTCAACTCTTAAGAAACCGGTGGAGTTTCAGCAGACTAAACGATTCAAGAAGTCTGATGAATCATTCACAAGAAGATTAAAAACATGCATTTAGAAAATAGATTTTCATTTCATGCTGATTTTGAAACTTACCCAACCTCCTGAAGGGGGTCATTTTGTACAATTGTTTACCTTTATGGTGTAACTTAAGAACACATTTTCTTGGGAAACAACGATGTATGGAAAATGCTTTTTAGCATAACTTAAGAACAAACTGACAGTATACATATAGCTGTAATTGACATATTTTCTCTCTGAAGTTTGATGTTTGCAGGTTACAAGGGCCGTGTGACTGGCTGGGGGAACCTGAGGGAATCGTGGACCTCAAACCCAACCAATCTTCCATCAGCGCTGCAACAGATTCACTTGCCCATCGTGGATCAGAGCATCTGTCGCAATTCCACCTCTGTCATCATCACCGATAACATGTTCTGTGCCGGTAATATACTTCATGTTTTTCATGAATGGGCCTAGACTATTCAGTTGAGAGCTTGTGAGATGCTTTTGCACTCAAGGTGTCACAACAAGGTCATCTTTTGTTTTGTAGGTTACCAGCCAGATGATTCGAAAAGAGGTGACGCTTGTGAAGGAGACAGTGGCGGACCTTTTGTGATGAAGGTATAATAATTTTATGCTTTTCTCTCCTCAAACAAGTTTGACTTATCAGTGACCTATAAAGCTCTGATTGTTGTACTCGCAGTAATAGATTTAAACATTTTGTTCTTTTAAAACCCATTATCGCCCGCAGAGTCCTACAGATAAACGCTGGTATCAGATTGGCATTGTTTCATGGGGTGAGGGCTGTGACCGCGATGGCAAATATGGATTCTACACGCACTTATTCCGTATGCGCCGCTGGATGAAAAAAGTCATTGAAAAAACAGGCTCAGCAGATGAGGAGTGATCTTCCAAGCTGCCAAACAATAAATGAACACTTTGGTCAAATATGCAAATGGATAAATAAATCTGAGTTCTTTGTATGTTGATATCCAGTGTGTGAGCAAGCATAGTTTCTTTTATTGAATGTAATGGGCATGCTTCTTGTTTATAATGAAACAGATGTAATTCTGAAATTAAATATCAGGTTTTTGCCATTCAGAACTTGAGAAGGAACAGTGACAAGACTTGTATACCAGTTTCAAGGGTGATTACAACAAACACCAAAGATGCTCGTAGTTGTCAAAAACTACTGTATTTTTTGTTGCTTTGAAAGAATAATAATTTTCAGGACAATTTAAAGGTCATAACGTTTCCTATTAGTACATTTACATAAATGGGAAGGCAGACAAAATAAATGATTATTAAGATTAGTTGAATATTTTTTTTTTTCATCTTCCAAGATAATTTCTGCTGCCATGCAACTGATCACTGAATGCTCTCATCAGTGATTTCTGTGGGCTATTTCACATCAAAATGTCTTGCAATAAAATACATTTAAAGTAGTTTCAGTGCAACCGCCTCATTTGAACAGACTTAATATAATACCCACAAATCAAACTCACTTAAACTAAAGGTTATAATGTAATTGTAATTCAATAGTGGTGTTGCTCAGATGTAATGGTCCCTAAATGAAGGGGTGTTGACACAGAGGGGGACTTCTGACATGTATGGCTCTTGACTGAACACACAAAGAGCAGAACACAAATGTGTACGTGTTAGATCATTTTTATGTGGTGCATTTTATACGTTGCTCAACCAATCGTTATGACAACAGCACATTCTCGGGGGCGTGGTCATACGTTCTCCTCCTGCATCCGGGCAGGTTACACCGAACTACACGGATCGCAAACCGGAAGTGCTGCGTGAAATTGGCAAGATTGTGAAGACTTCAACAGGGAGCGCTGAAAATTAGGTAAATTAATTTCTCTATATTTGATTAATAACAAATGTAGTTTTTTTTGCTTAGCATTTTGCTCTCTGATCCGCAAAAGCCTCTATTCATACGGCAGGGCAACACTTGCTAGATGTTCCGATCTGTCAAGTCAAGATGAAATAGGTTTGCAGCTAGTTAACGTTAGCTTAGCTGACTATCGACTGATCATAACGAGCAAATATGTACGGCATCTGGCTTTTTGCTGTAACACCATCACTGAGACCTGCACTATTGCGTCTTATTTAAATCACATGCCTGCATGTTGACTCTGTTCTTGCTGGGCAAACGCGCGGTTGCGTGTCCAGATGTTGCGTTTCCCTAGAAACGCTGGGAATCCGTCACTATCTGTCCTGAGCTGGAGACTAGACGTGTAAGCACATAAGACAAGAGTAAATGTTTGCCATTTTACTAAAACGCTCTAAAAGAGGAAGATCACGAGCGATTATGCTGTCTGACAGAAGATTACTGACCTGCCACAGATACATCGCACATAACTAACGTTACCATACGTATGGGCAGAAATCAAACTGAACACTGATCCCAATGCCGATTGTTTTTTCCTGTAGAATTGTTTATGAAATAAGTATAGTAAAATATTGGCTGTACCATGGTTGTTTAAACTAATACATGGAGTTTCTCTTAACAGTTTAACAAAAATGGGGTTTTGTGTTGTTGACTTACTGCAGTTTAACACGGTATACTTCATCTAAAATAATTCGTTCTTTTAATATTTTATATTGTGCATGCAGTTTTATGACCTCATATTAATTGAGAGACGTAAGTTACAGATAATATATATATATATATATATATATATATATATATATATATATATATAAACTAAAAACTATTTGTTTCACTGGTCTATGTAGAATGATCCTTCATATCCATCCCACCCTCACAATGTATTATGTTCACATGGTTGAACGACTTCTGATTTTTTAAAGTCGACTTTGTAATGTGATGAAAGTCAAGTCGAAGTCGACTAGTCGCTGACGACGTCATTAATGAACAAATAAGTCTGTAGCTGTGACAAACACCTTGTGCTCAGCTATGAAATATGACAGCGCTGCCCACATGACTATTGCACCAATAACAGCTTATTTTATCAGTTCTTTAGTCTTTGGGTCATTATATTTCTCACAGATTCCTGCTCGTTCTAAATCAGACTAAGTAGTACAGTAAAGTGATTAGTGAGAGCGGTTGCGTGTGTGAATTAATTCTACCTGGCAGCGTCTCTCTACTAGTAGTGAAGCTGTGGGATTTAGTTATTAAGAATATATGCTTGAACTTTTCAGTTTCTAAGCTATTTTACCGAGAAATCACAGAATAGTGTTGACAATACATTTCTGCGCTGGGGAATGATTCTGTGCGCGACTTTTCTTCTGCGCGTGTATGCTGTTGTGTGCGTTCAGTGCAGCATTAGATTAGAACGTGATTAACTTACCTGTACAATAAGCTGTTTAAAACGTGCATCTGCCGTTCAATTTCAAGCATCCAGTAATATAATCGCACATGTCTTTGGTATGCGCATTCAGAGTATGAATTAGTAATTGAATTTTAATGTTTGGAAACGGAGCGTATTTAAGTTATCCTATTCTGACACATATAGGACTTAGCCCCGATATCCACTCTAGAAGCTATAAACTCAGTCACTGCAGTCGATTAGAAGTCTGTGGAACCTCTATTATGTATCTTAATACAATTCTACAAATTTCCTTATCGCAAATTGCCTTATCACAGTTAAACTACCCATTTGCTGATGTGCTCATCTGAGGCCTGCAGAGATCATTTGTTAGTTTTTCTCTCCCTTGGATCCATGTGTGGATGGCGACACTACAGAGAGATTAGCAGAATCACATGACAGCATTTGAGCTCTAGACCACCACACACTCAGTTTTACTTTCATCTGCTTCATTCTGCAGATGATTCTGTGGCATCTCACTGTGTTTGTCAGCTGAGCACATCTGAACCATCTGGCTCTACTTGAAACAGAACTGATAATTATCACATTTGCATTTTTTTAGCAGACGTTAGTAACTTTTGAATGAGGAACATTACAGCTGGTATGAGCGATGTCTGGCACTCAGAATTACTGACCAGCCACAGATAAACTACCATGTGTATGGACCGAAATCAAGCTATGAGCACAGATCCCAATATTTGTTTCCTGAAGTATTGTTCATAAGATTGTAAATGATAGTGAATTCTTGATTGTACCTTGTTTGTTGATAACTAGTTAGTCCGTTAGTAGGCCTACATGAGAAAAGCACTTGATATTGATTTTATTCCAGTGATTATTGCTTTTTATTGTGGTCTTTATATTTTAGAAAGCATATAGTTAATCTAGGAGGTTGGGGTTTCTTTAGGTCTCTTGTTTTTAAGCTTTCTTTGGGGTCTTTGTTTCTGTCTGAACTGAAGTGCTGGTTGATTCACTGAGTGCAGCCTTGAAACACAACTGTGAATGAGGCACATTGTTTTTGCTGATGATCTTTTAGACTGGGTAATGAATTAGATGGCACTGTAGAGTTGAACAGGACTAATTTTAGACGGGTACTGTTTGGTTAGAACCAAAAGATGTGGGATCAAGTATTGACATTAATTATAGTCCAACTAGCTACCTAAAATGATGAAAGCTTCTTTATTTTATATGATCTCTTTGAGTGTACGCAATCTAAGATAACTGAGATGTTTTTAATCAGAGCGACAGCTTAATTATGTCACCTGAAGGCTGTTATCACATTATTTAGAGATATGGAAGTGATGTGATAGCAGAACAAAGGCTGTCACCGAATAGTAAATGTGAAACTGGGGATCTTTTAGGGGTTGAGGATATAAATAAGAGCAAAGGGTAAAACCGAGAATTCGTGTCAGTATACGGCTGGACGGCCACATTGCCGCGCGGAACCAAAGCGAGGGACTGTCACAGCAGATCACTGTCTGAGCACTAGTGACCCTGTGGCTACACATACAGATTAAAAAATATGGCACATTCACGATGCCACAATATTTTAATAGGGTTAAGTACAGAATGTAACATAAGAAATTATAATATTATTAAGAATTTAGTTCCACAAAGCTTGACCCTTCTGACACAACATCTAAAAGATCATTATTATGATCATTATGGTTATCCAGATTTAATTCAGACTTTATTTACATATACGTAATGATTGACACACATACACAGAGCTCATCACATGACCACGGAAGGTCACACATTCTGGGTGAACTATCCCTTTAATGCAGTGAGGCTGTGTTTTTGCTGCTTCATTAGTCCACTACATGATTTTCTCAATTAAATCTACTGGCAAGCGTTCAAAGGAATGCGTTATGTAATGTTTTAGAAAGAACAAATGGTAATTAACTGTTGGTGGTAGTTTGTTTTACGATGGAGAGCACATGGAAGAGCAGCTAGAGATTATGTGATCTGGAATTTAATCATTTTTAATCATGCTTTTTTTAAATGGACCCAATTTGCGAATGTAAAACAAATTTCATGCAACAATTTACCTGATTTTTTTATGTGATTATTATTGCAATGAAGAAATTATTTATTTTTTAGTTTTGAGTCACCACAAAAGCAAATACTTTAGTTTTTTCTGCTTAATTCTGCAGTTGCTTCCTAGTCTATTAGCTGTGTCATTTATGAATACAAATATATCCTGAAAAATACAAATATTCAGAAACAAACTCAAACGACCTGTTCAGCATTTGTCTTTGTGGTCACTCATGTGAGTCAGTCATTCACTGAACATGCAAAATTGCAAATGTGCACGTGTGATAATGCTGCATTTACCCAGGCTTATGCTGGACAGACCCAATGCGAAGGCAGCTGAGCTTTCACAGATCTCAGCATACAATTGTGTGGTATTGTAATGTGCTGTTCTGTGTCTAACCGTTATCTGTGAATTGTGTTGTCTTAGAGGACCATCATGTCCTCTGACCTGCTGGTGGACCTTCACGATGATCTGGGAGGAGACGACTCTCCTAGCGCTGCCCTGGACCAGCTCAAACTGGTTCAGGACAAACAGTGGCCATCAGATGACCCTGCTAGCTTGAGCAAATCCGGTGAGTCTGTGGTGGTGGGAATTGTGCGTGTTTGGCATACAGGATAATAGTCATTTTAAAATATAGTTTCATTTTGCAGAATTATACTGATCGTTTCATAGAAAAAAGCAGTGTAAGAAAAAGGAAGTAATTGCCTAGAACTCTACCATTTTATCATGAATACCAATCATATGCTTGCTATATTTTTAGAGGCAAGTGAAGCCGAAACCTTCCGGTTGACATAATTGTCACGGCCTATTTAAGAGGCAGCAGAGAACTCAAAGAGTCATGCAGCATTACTCATACAGTATCACGCACGCACACACACACACACACACACACACACACACACACACACACACACACACACACACACACACACACACACACACACACACACACACACACACACACACACACACACACACACACACACACACTTTACCACTCTTACAGAGGATGACTATGACTGGAAGGGTGTGGGTGAAGTCCAGTGTAATTGATTCATCATCTGCAGAATTTGAAATTAACTTATTTTTACTCACTGGACAGTTTGGCTACTAAATTGAAGTTACTGGTCATTCAGAATTTCTGTTAGTTGAAACAAAAATATCAGAAATATACTTGATGATCAAAATCACTGCTTAGATTTGAAAACAATCAAAACATGTAATAATTAAGACTGATTCTGAATCATTGAATAGCTTTCATGACAGGCCATTTTTTCACTTTTTAAATGGCAATTTTACGACAGTCAGTCATAGTTTGCGAATACCATGAAAATGTATTTGTTAAACAAAAGAATAAAAAATATAAAATAGGAATAAATAACATATTCTCTGTGACTTCAGAATTTACCTATAAAACAGCATTTATTTATTCACTCCAAAATGAATGTTTAGTGGTAAAATGTTAAAGATCAGCAGACAGTCAGTTTATATCACAAAAAGTCAGCAAACTGAATTTATTCCTCCATTGACATCTATAAAAAAAGAAATGTGAGAATGGTTCAGAAAAAGTGGCTTGGTCTCCTGCACTGTATAAAAATCCAACATTCGAAAAGTTCTACTAACCAATGTAAAAAACAAAAGTAGCCTGAACAAAGAATTTTTAGTACGAGAAGTCAGTTTAAATTTTTGTGTGAACTGAACAAAAATACTCTAAACATGTCGTTAGCAAAAGTTGTTTTGTTTACCTTACTTACTCAAGTATTAGATACTCAAGTATTTGTTCACAACATATCCAAATAATCTCCCAACTTTTAATATTGAGTCTTCTGAACAAACAATTTTACATTGAACAACATTGCACAAGTTCCCAGCATGCATTGCAGCTTGAACACATTTTATGTTAATTATTATTAAATTATTATTATTGTTTTAAATTTTACTGGCTTAATTTAAGTTGCTGCGGCTGTTGTCACTCTCACTTAGCTGTCATGTGGATCAGAGTTCATATTTGTACTGATTTCAAATTTGTTGATCCTCACCATGTTTGAGAATCCTGTGCTGAGGTTCTGTATATTAGTAATCGACCGATATTGATTTTTTATAACCGATACCAATTATTTGTACGTTTATGTACCCGATAACCGATATGCAGAACCGATATTTATTTACTGTTATAAAGTAAATAAATAACAGAGTGAAGTAAGTCCATTCTTCACTTTGGTTTTTCCTCCTTTCAGTCATCTTAACAACAACAAAAAACTGTTGAAAATTAACATTTTCATGTAAAATTTAATCTTCAAATTCCAACAATTCCAAGTGCAAGTCTCACGGGCCGCACGCATGTCATTTACATATTACGTCATCAATACAAACCAACCAGATTTATAATATTATTTATAGCCTAAATATTATGATATCTAAACGATTACATTTATTGAAATAAATAATTCTACTCCCCAATAATAAAACGCCTGATGCTATCGGGAACCAATTTTGTGAAATAACAGCACAATGAAGTTGAGATTGTAAATTGCAGTCTGTAAGACGCGCACGGAAGTGTTACTTGACACGCGACATTGCAGAAAGTGTGCGTTCACAAATGTAGCCTATGTTGATCCAAATATGGAAAGAATTTTCGAATATAATAATGTGAGGTTCTCTCCAGAGATGTTTTGCCACATTTCTTTCAGATCATATGCTATGACATTGTATCACAATTGTAAACTTAAACGGTGAACCTTTAAAGTAGGGTCTAAAAAATATATATGGTCTTTTTATAAAATACATTTCATACATATACATTTAACTAAAGAATCCTACAAGCACTTAAATTTTCCCCCTTTACTCGTACTTCACAAAAAGTGCTTCAATGATGTTGAATGTTACAGGGACTGATTATTGCAAATGCAGATCTGTGTTCTACAGTGTGTTTTGGTTAAACTAATTTTTTATTTTTTTTTTTTACTAAAGTTTGCATATGGTGGGGTCAGGTGTTCTTAATGACAGCTTTCCTAAAAATATATCCTATCTTAAAATATCCCAATATATCGCCTTGCTTACAGTATCGCAATGTATCGCAATATATTGTATTAACATTGCATTCAAGGAATCAACATATGTGACCCTGGACCACAAAACCAGTCTTAAGTGTCAATTATTCAAAATTGAGATTTATACATCTTCTGAAAGCTGAATAAACAAGCTTTCCATAGATGTATGGTTTGTTAAGATCGGGCAATATTTGGCTGATATACAACTATTTGAATATCTGGAATCTGAGGGCGTAAACAAATCTAAATATTGAGAAAATCGCCTTTAAAGTTGTCCAAATGAAGTTCTTAGCAATGCATATTACTTATCAAAAATGAAGTTTTGATATATTTACGGTAATACATTTACTAAATTTCTTCATGGAACATGATCATATTAATGTCCTAATGATTTTTGGCATAAAAGAAAAATCTATAATTTTGACCCATGCAGTGTATTTTTGGCTATTGCTACAAATATAACCCAGCGACTTAAGACTGGTTTTGTGGTCCAGGGTCACATATGTCTGCGATACATTACTCAACACTGCACAAACACGCAAGCAGAAATCTTTGAAGCTCCCCTCAGCGCAAACACAAATATGCAGATCGTGTATTTTGATAGTCGCACGCAGTACTTTTCAGTCGCACTGTAGAGCCCTGGCTATGTGCCGTGATATTTTCTCTTTTTTAATTTACGTTTTGCACAACCGCTAAGCTGATGCTGCCTATCCATTGTGAATTGAATATTATAAATTAGCGGGCTCGACTCTGACTGGGGGGAGGGCGCAATTGCACTGTGACCTGACCCAATCATATATTTTGTATTCTCTCTGTATAATTGTATCATTAACTGTTCATTTTCTATGCATCTGCATCTCTTCCAGCATATATATATATATATATATATATATATATATATATATACAAAACATGAAAAATATTTTAAAGGTCTAGTCATTATCTTAATCACTTGGTGCCTCCCAATTGACTGGCGCCCCAGGGCACTCCCCCAATCCTGTCTATGTATAATCCAGCCCTGATGCCACCAGTTATGTACATGGTTCTTTTCCAGTGTGCAGTCCTCCTTATATCTTTGTTTTGTTTTGATGTTGAAGGCTTCTGGTTGGAGGACATTGTATGTGTTACCAACCATGGCTGATTTTACTTGCATTTGTTGGGTTGGTGTGTGTTCATTTCAAAACCTGATCATCTGGTTGAGCTAGTGCTGAGAGGGATCTGAGAGGACGACTTCCTCTATCTATAGCCATATACTCTATAGCTCGTGTTTGGGATATTTACATGTTTTTTTTTTTGTTTGAAATGTAGCATTCATTATAGTCTTTCCTGCAGCTTCAGACATTAAAAGCCTTGGTGGCACTTCACATCTGCCCTGGGACGACCCCTTCTATGACATTGCCAGACATCAGATTGTGGAGGTGGCAGGTGAGGTGTTGTGAAATGCATAAGCATCACCAGCTAGTGTTAATTCTAGTTCTAAAGTCTTCTGATTTTTCTCTTTCTTTATAGGTGATGATAACTTTGGTCGGAAGGTCATTGTTTTTAATGCTTGCCGCATGCCTCCTCATCATCAGCTGGACCATCATAAACTTCTCATGTAGGCATCGCTGCGCTTACTTCATTTATGTGGTTCATTAGTAGATACATTAAGCTGGGCTCAATACACTGTATCAGCTATGTTTTTAATAATTCTGCATAACCTTTTTCCTGAAAATGGGTGGTTGACTCGACCTGGTTTATTATTTGTTGAGACTAACATACGTAGATGAGCACAAGACACTTTAAAGAGCAAGAGCAAAGAACAAAAAAACATTAATAACGATCCAAGGAGAGAAGTTTTCCCTAGAGACACAAAGAGAAGATCTAAGCAGCGCTTTTGACGTGTCAACTGATGTTTTCTGTGTTTGTGCAGTTTGTTTGGTTAATAATATATTTAGATGTTAATTTATATTTAGTAAATATATTGATTACCTTCTTACATCCTGATTATTTTTTTTCAGTTTAATGTTAAAATATACAAGCTTATGTCGATTTCAGAATACTGTTTTTATAATATATATTTAAATTTTTATCCTATGGAGTGACAGAGTAATTTGGTGTGACATTCAAAATAATAATCATATAAAATATTTAGAGTTTGATTGTTGGAAATGGTGTCAGTAAAATTATTATTAAATTATAGCGTGATTTTGTTCAGCATATTTATCAGAAAAACTTTACTTTTTCACATTTATCAGAAAAACTACTAAAACATTATTTCAGTAGAGTAATTATTGAAAATATTGATTTTACCTTTTTATATAAATGTATGAAATGTCACATTATTTGATGCTTTTAGGGATTAACTGTCAGTTTTTTCTAGAGTTGGTATAAATTGCCAAAAGGCATGTCATGTGAGAAATATATTTAGGACAGTATTATTTTCTTTTCATATTCTCGAGGTTTTTCTTCCTCTTGAATGTCAACCACTGATATGCTGAGTTATAAATGAATCTTGTGTTCAGTGAGTCAAAGCACCATAAGACAGTGTCCTAAGACAATGAAGTTTTTAATGAAGTGAAATCAAGACTTAGTTTAGTTCCCTATTGTGAACTTCAAGAGTTGTCTGAGAAGAGTATGGTCTGTGGAATGAAACCTAGAACACATGTCTAGACTGAATGTCTAAATGACTCTGAAGTGAATAAATAAAACCTGTTTTTAGAAACCTAAGTTTCAGTAATCGACAGCTGATTAAGAGATGTTCATTCTGTTTGTTTTAGTGTCTAATGTGAACTCAAACTGTTAGTAAAAAAAAAGCAAAGTTTTGATTTGGTGTGCATTTATTGATATTTGTGTGCAGGTACATGAAGCAGACTCTTGATAAGTATGTGGAGAGTGATTATACCCTCATCTACTTCCATCATGGTCTGACCAGCGAGAACAAGCCCTCTCTAAGCTGGCTTCGAGATGCCTATCGAGAGTTTGACAGGAAGTGAGTGATGCTGTTATTAGTGAGAGGCTCATGAGTGCTTTAACAGCAGTACACAAGCAAACCTCATTGTTTCTGTCAAGCTTCAGTATCGCTGTGTCTGTTGCAGGTATAAGAAAAATATCAAGGCGCTGTACATTGTCCATCCCACCATGTTTATCAGAACCATCCTTATTCTCTTCAAACCCATCATCAGGTCAGTGCCACACTATACACAATATTATTTTATTCTCACACTGATTGCAGAGTGTGATCTTCACTGTAATCTGAATCTTACAGCCTGTATTCTATACTTCATAATACACTACAGACCGATGTGCTCATGTTCTGTTTTCAGCTTTAAGTTCGGCCGTAAAATAAACTACATCAATTATTTGAGTGAGCTGGAGGAGATTGTGAAATGTGATCAGCTGGTGATCCCCAACAGAGTCCGAGAGTAAGAAATTCTATATATGCAGCAGTTATACATGTGCTCAGATCACACTGTTATTTCTTAGCCCAGATAAACCGTTCTTTTGAGGCGCATTCAAGAGTTTCTTTGTGTAGGTATGATGATCAGATCCATCTGTCCCTGAAGCCGTCTGTCATCCCTGGACCGATCTCTCCCCCTCGTAGTCCTCCTCTTCCTTTCCAGCAGTTTGGGGTCCCACTGTCAGCGTACGTTTCTCTAACAGTTCCTCTCATGTCTCACACAGCTACAGTCTGTTACTGACTGAAAGCATGACATTAAGATTTGGACTTGATGTAGATGACGGTCTCATTAGTACTACAGATTTGAATAGAAAAACTTGTACGTTTTGGTTTGTGCACTAATGATAAATTCTTTATTGCTATTTAGATTTTTTTTGGAGGAGCTTTGCTTATATCATGAGTTGTTTTGTATTGTTGTTTGTAATCAGATTGAGACATGGAGCAGTAGACTCTGAGGGACTTCCACTAGTCATGCGTGATACTATTGGATTCCTGCAAGAGAATGGTAGGTCAAGTCAGATTTATGGCTCAATGAACCTCTTACATATATGAATGGACTGTATGTATCCACGTACGGTTGGATTATACTAATAATATTATTTTTGTTTAGCCTCGGGGGGTGGGTTGTGGAATAGGGTTATATAATAGTGTAAACTTTAAATACTTTTTAAAATTGAGAATGTGAATTTTTTCCCATCTTCATTGTAGGTCTTAAGACAGAGGGAATATTCCGGCGTTCTGCTAATGTTACTTTGGTTAAGGAAATTAAGCAGAAATATAACTCAGGTAAAGTCATGTGATGCTCTGTATGTGGAAGAATTCTCAAGTCAATTCTCAACTGTGTGTGTGTGTGTGTGTGTGTGTGTGTGTGTGTGTGTGTGTGTGTGTGTGTGTGTGTGTGTGTGTGTGTGTGTGTGTGTGTGTGTGTGTGTGTGTGTGTGTGTGTGTGTGTGTGTGTGTGTAGGAGAGGAAGTGAGTTTCTCTCAGCTGGACGATGTTCACTTGGCAGCTGTGATCTTAAAGATGTTCCTCAGAGAACTGCCAGAGCCGCTGCTCACCTATCAGCTCTACAACGACATTGTCAGCTTCCACAGTGAGAACACAAAACACAACGCTCACATAGCAACACCAGCAGCTTCCATAAAGCTCACATAAGCGCACACACACACGTCTGTCCGCCTACTATACTGACCTTTGTTAATCGATTGTTAAAACCACAGTTTTTGCATTTAGACTGTTTACAATGAGCCTTGAAAGTGACATGACCACACACACATTCACACAAACTTAGTTTGCATTCCTTGTGTGTGGTGTTATCAGATGTTGACACAGAGTCTCAGGCAGAAAGGATTCGGAACATGCTGACGTCACTTCCTGAGGAGAACTATGCATCACTGCGCTTCCTCATACAGTTTCTAGCTCAGGTAATACTCAAAATAATCAGCAATGTTAAACAATAATACTTTTTTTCTTTAAAATTTATTTTAACTTTTTACATTTATGTATTTTTTATATTTACATATTATTATATTTTTATATATATATATATATATATATATATATGTGTGTAAATGTATAAAATATAATATACACATATATGTATTATATATTTATATTCATCTTAAGTATGTGGAAATGTATTTCTTTGATCTGAATTTTTTTTGCTTCAGTGTTATTGCTGATTTATTTTTACATGCAATAACAAAACATATCAAGCATGTATAATATTTAGCAGAAAACATATTTTAAAATATTAACTTTATATTAAAATAATGAAATATTATAAAGCAAGCTGTTTTTAAATGTCAGTCAGACAAAATTGCATTGCAGCTTTCAAGGACATATTTTGTATTTTTTTGTGTGTACGCTAATGAAAATAGTATAACATGAGCACACTAATATAAAAACAACTGTAACTTTATATTTATGTAACATTTTAATCAAATAGCTTCACAACTTTGATAAAAACAACATACTTACAAAAGTTGATTCAAAGCGCCAGATGTCATAGCCGGAATTTACCCTTTTGTTTTTTTTTTTTTTGAATTAGCCTTTGTGCACAGCCAGCCTTGTACTCTCCTTGGGTCACAAAACTGTCGTCCATTAAATGCGTTGCACAAATTCAAACATCTGGTTTGTGCTGTTCTGTTGTAAGTAATCTTAATGATTCCTAAATGCATCTACTTTCAGAAGGCCAAATAAAGTGCTTTTGCTTTCGCCTAGAAACACAGCGTCTCCCTGACACGGCTGCATCAACACTACTGCGCTTACTGAAACCACGCCTTCTTTCTTTGCGTGAACATTTGGGCTGCATTACGCAAATATTTCCACATCACGTGGCGTAGACATGTGAGGGCGTGTTTGAATGAGCAATTTTAGCCGAGATGGTCCTCACTGCAGAACACAAGATCTAGGGGGCGAGGTTGGATCCAGATCCAACTCCTCCCACCTTGCATATACCTAAATATTACCCGTCTCCACCCCTTGATCTCTAAACCTACCAATCTTCACCTAGATGTGGATCCACCCCCTGGATCTTTGTTCTGCAGTGGGGGGCTACTGTTTTAGCCCGGTCCGGATCAGGCTTCTCTTTTAGATAGAATAAATCATTTTGTGGGAGACTTTGAGCTTTGTATCTCTGCAGATCTTACACATGCACAAACAGCTACATAACACACTAAACAAAAGGAAAACAAGAAATTGTATCATATCACCCCTTTAAGCAGAACTACTGTTTCCAACATTGATTGTAAATCAGCATATTAGAATGATTTCTGCAGGATCATGTGACACTGAAGATCGGAGTAATGGCTGAAGAAAAGTCAGCTTTGCTTAAAAGTATATTAAAATAGAAAACTGTTATTTTAAAATGCAATAATATTTCACAAAATTACATTTTTTCTGTATTTTTGATCAAATAAATGCAGCCTTGATGAGAATAAGAAAGTTCTTTAAAAAACATTTAAAATCTTACTGATCCCAAACTTTTGAACAGCACTGTATCTAGATTTACTTATATTTATATATCTATATTCACATTTTAAATTTAAGTGTAACTTGTTATTGTTTAACATTAATGTTTATATTTTATATAAAAATTATATAAACGTGTTTCACACATATTTTATTTGATACATTTATTCTTTTAAAATAAAGCAATAATAACTGATAATTATCCAGGAAACCCCAAGGCAGCCATAAATAGCCCTTCTAATTGTTCTAGCTGAGTATTTCTCTGCTACTTGCTCCTTTCAAGCCCTTAAGTATTTCTGATCTTTGTTGTTATTGATGTGCAGGTGTCTGCTGAGAGTGAAGTCAATAAGATGACCAATGCCAACCTGGCTGTGGTGTTTGGGCCCAACTTGCTGTGGGCGCAGGATGCTTCCATGACACTCAGCGCGATCGGACCAATCAACAACTTCACCCGTATCCTGCTCGACCTACATCAGGAGGTCTTTATCCAGTGAGGAGCGGGAGAATTTTTCACGATGACTCCTCTCCGGTTATTGTCCCTCCCCGTTCCATAGCTTTGCTCCTCTGTTGCTGTGTCCTTCGTGTCTCCCTCAGTATTGCCAAATGCATGAGTATTTTAACCTGGTGAAGCTATGAGAAAAAGGATACTGGAGGGCACAGAGCGGTCAAAGCTGTCACAATCGTTTAGGCTGTGATCAAATTCTGACAATCGTCTTGTTTTCTCTCCTGCAGAAGTCATGTGGCTGTTGTCAGATAATGGTACTGCACAGGCACAAGAGTTTTTATATGGTCTGTTAGCAGAGCCTAAATCAATAAACCAACAAAGTGAACAGGTAGCTGCTTTTGTTAGTATGTTTTGGTAGGTCATCAGCTTGGTTAGGATATTGTTTGTTCGACTTGACCTTCATTTCAGTTATTTTTTCCAAGAAGTAAAATTAGACTAAATGCACACGTCCTCATTTTTGTAAGCCATAGTTAGCACAAGCTATGAACAAGTATAAAGCACTACTACTCAAACTTGAAACACTTATTTTACACATGCTTATTTCTTATTACTTAAAATATATGATATTATGTATTGTCTCAAAGAGCTTTCATTCAGTCTTCATTTATATTATCATATCATTATATCATTTTTTTCTAGAATCTTTTCGTCTTTTTTTGGTGCCTCAGAGAATCCAGGAACAGGGCAGATGCTTATAGACAGCACAAATTTCCTGATGCTGAAACGGAAAAGAAAAGTTATTTTTCTGATCAAAACCTCCGCTTCTTCTAATGTATGTGTGAAGTTGTGTGTAATTTGTGTGTGTGGTCTGTTCAGTAATTCCGTTGTATTATTCTACCCCAGACATATTTATTTTGGCCAAAGATTATATGGTTAAAATGTTTGTGTGATCAATTTTATTTGTTACTAGAAGACGTACTGCCTGTCGGGGACGGTGCCATTACACGTGGGCCCGTTTGAAACAAAAGCCCAAATCAAGATAGCAAAGAACAATTTGATGTCATTTTGTCCTCTTAGTAAAATTGTGGTTTTATCTCTGAGGAAAACATCATAGTGCAATGAGTTATTAGTGGAGTGCATAAAATCCAAGTACAGCAACATTTGAGTTGTACCACAGGGCTCTGTACGTGTTCGCTTTCATTTTATGATTAATGGATTTGAATCGTACGGATTTCACACAATTGAGTCTGGTTTCATGGGTCTGAATTCCAAAAGAACCATAAAGCAGGTACTTTGGGCACTAATTATTTAGCATTAATGAGTTAAGTGTCATATGCCTTGATATTGAATTGTAACTGTTTACTGTGTCATGTTAACGTCCTATTCATGTCAATCCATCCGAGCATTGACATGTGGACCAGTGGCTTAAATAGTTTTAGACAAGCACCCTCAAACCCAAGTGTCTGTGTGCCTTAATGGAGTGAACTGGCGATGATATTAGCTGTTAAATTCCCTTTCTCTGGACAGATCTGTAAACTGTGTGCCATTTTGTTGTACCTGTATCCAAACATCTACCTGTACTGTAGACGTGCATTTCTGGTTTCCATGTGGAACTTTGCATTACTTCTTTTGTGAAGGTTCCTTTCTTCCATTTTGGCTGTTAAAATGTATTCTGTGCTTTTGAAATCTTTACTTTTGTATATCATGTTGTGATTTCAGAATAATAAAAATTGTTAGAGATGGTGTAATATTATGTCCCTCTGTGGGTTTGTTTTATAAGCTTTAGACCGCCCCCTGGTTGTGGTGAGCAAATAAAAACACTTTTAACACAGTTTTCTTATAAAAGCAGGAATAATTGGCTTTTACATATTTGTCCCAAACATAACTACCCTGTGAGTATTGAGTCTGTTCTGTGCTCCTCTATAACTGGTTTGGGTCAGCCAGCAAATCAGATATAAGAAGAGTGCAGCGGACTGTTAGGACAGCAGAAAGGATCATTGGTGCACCTGCCCAGCCTTCAGGACTTGTACTACTCCAGAGTGAAGAAACAGGCAGGTAACATCATCACAGACCCTTCTCGCCCCGGACACGACCTGTTTGAGCTTCTCCCTTCAGGCAGACGCTACAGATCTCTGTGCACTAGAACATCTAGGCATAAAAACAGCTATGATTCTGATTTCATTTATGATTCTGATAAAAAAAATACAGGTAATTAGATTTTATTTTGGAACACAATCATTGCCAACAACATCATCAAGAAAGTACAGAAATGGCATATTAATTAAGAATACAAACGGCAACATGATTACATAAAGGTCACACATGCTGTTTTTGTTCAATATATAATTTTTGAGATAGGCTTCATATAAAATGGATCTGTTGCACTAGACAGAATTGTGTTAATTTGAAGTTGGAATGTTCTAAATCTCAGAAACCGGTCATGCCCTGCTTATTATGCGCATGTGTGTGTATTTGACAGAGCAGAGGTGTGGGTAATGGTAATTCGTGTGCGCGTCTATAATGTGAGAGGGACTGTGTGATGATGTGTATGCACTGTTGCTGTAGGGAGGAGATTCTCTGGCTTCTCACACCCAGCTGAAGCTCAGTTTCAGGGGCCGTAGAGCTCACCAGAGGATACAGAGCATTGCTGACCTGCAGGGAACACAAAAGTTCCAGGAGCATTTTAAATTCCTACATTTAACGTATATCCAGTACTTCCACATACTCAATGCAGTGATATTTACCTGCTCCAGGCCAGTGAAAGCCACCCCAAGGTTCACTCCATTTTGGAAGAACGTCAGTGTTCCAGCGCTCAAGTCCAGCAAAACCCCGATGACTGTTTTTCTTTCATAAAAAGGCTCTGTGTATTTTCGACTCTTCCCATTATGCCAGATGAAGCCTTTGTATGATAGACCCCAACTCTCACTGTCGATGCCTTTGAAGAAAGAAACAGACTTATCAGAACAATAACATAAACAGTTTCAATGATTCAAAGAAAAACATTGTGTGCTTTTGAACGCTCTGCTTGTTCTGTTCTTTTCCTTTGTTTATCTATTCCTGTTTGATAAATAGATGATGTCATTTGTCTTTAGGTTGTCAAGTATCATCAACCTGAGGGAGTTTATGTCTGTGCTGAGTGGAGCTGGGCTGGGCTGATTCGGTTGAAGAAGAATATGAGCATTCCTAAGAGGAACATGACTCACCTATGAGGTTAACAAACGTTATGATCCCCTGCGTGCAGAAGTGCATTTTGGGTACCGACCCCCACCATCACAGAGCTTCCATATAGAGGCTCAAGGAACTCAATCTCCCAGTAATGCTCACCATGAGTGAAACCTTACACAGAAACATGCATTATTCTGTGGTAATCAATCATTATCAGAAAGTTCTGCCACAACCCATGATATAGTTATCCTCTACTAGAGCATAATAAAAGCCTTACTAACATTACACTTGCTAGTTAAAAAATTACTTGAACCAGGCTTGATGCAAAGGAAACTAGCACTTAATGTTCAACTACTTATCACTGAAGTCTATACCCCTAAAACAGTATCAGCCTGATGAAATGTAACATTGTACTTTAACCTTTTTGACTTGTGGACAAGAACAGCGCTATTCACTCGCTAGTCTCACCTTTGGTGCCTCTGACCCCGGCAGTTCCTTGACTGTCCAGCACAGGGCTGATATGAAAATATACTTCTTGTCGGCACCGAGACAGATGAGCATCAGGAGATTTACTGTCCGGATCCCATTCCCAACTCTCCCAGGTGTGACCTCGAAAAGAGCGCAACATTTGCTCTCTACAACACACAGCATACATACATATCAATGACTGCACAGTAAAAAAAGCTAAAAGATATCCCCATTACCAAAAATAGTTTGCTATCATAAGTTAATATACATAGGTTATTACGTACAGACAACTAGTGCACTATGCTGATATATCTAGCCTATTTCTTGATATTTCACATCGCGAAGACCATTCAGAAGAGTGAGCACCACGTACACATCACATATAACGTTAGTCTACTATAGAGAAAACATACGTGACTTACCAAGAGTACACTAAGTTATGCAATCCGATGTGTAATGAAGAAGAAATTAAAACTTTCTTGTAGGCGCTAATCCACTTTTAAAAACGAAAAAGGGCTACACATTCAAGTTTACCTATGGGTGTTCAAACAGCTGCTGGACGATAGAAAAACATTTCACAACCGCTGTCAAAACAACACTGGATTTATCTAAATATGGCAGTGGGCGTGTATCGCGGCGCTCGTGAATTCTAAAATAGCCTCTGCCGACGCTGATTAGTAGCCTTCGAGGAACGCACCCTAATTAATATTCACAAGCCAAGTCTTCGCCAATCCATTGGTCGAACGTCGAGCTAACGAATATTCATTAGCTAGTGAACTCCAAGGTTTGCCTAATCCAAGGAGACAAGATGTTTTGACCAGTTCAACATACAGGGGAAAAAAAACAGGAATGTCTGAAAGAAATCAGTTTATTACACAACATTTACATGCCATATTAACAAAGTGAGGAGAGAAAGATGACACATAAAATAATAAAACAAGAAGTTCCAGCTCCTAATGACTTGCCAAGATAAGCTTAAAAAAAACATTCCTCACCGTTTAAAGACCTGACGAATAATAATGACAAACTGTCCCTAACTAAAAAAACAACAACATTAAAGTTGATGGTTAAATGCATTTACATGAAGCAGGTAAACAGACAGACTCACAATTCACTTTTGTCAGTGTTCACTTGTTGTGTCGTTCATGTTTAAGCCTATAAAGCAAAACTGGACAAAACTCAGATTATTCACGTTTTCCCTTGAATTAACATTGTAAGAGAATTCAGATGGTGCCAGCGGTACAATGAGAGAAATCTGCTTCGTGTGGTGTTGTGATGAGCAAAACAAAAATAAAAGGCTGGTACAGGTTTATACATTCATTACAGCGAGCTTTACTTACACAGTTCTGCTATTTTAATAAATACAAGGGTTGGAAATTTAATGTTGCTCTGTTCCTGTAACAGATGCTGTTCTCCTTATACCTCAGTTCACTTTTTTTCTTGAATGATGATGCTCTTCATAGCTCATTGCACAAGGAAAAACTGACACAAAACATGGTTAATGAAGACATCCAATGAGGGATGCTTCAGTGAAGGAAGCAAGAAGAGTAAAGAAGTTGTGAAGGATGCAATCTCTGCTCTGTTTTATTGTAGCGTGTCCACAAACGCATCAAACTCGTCAATGTTCTTCTCATAAATGGCCAGTTTCTCTGGAAGGGAGTCCTGCAAAAATACATGTTCACTGTACCAAATATCTAATAATGAACACATCATAATGTTACTATGGCATGAATGTAAATAAGTCACCCTATGTATAATTTGTATATAGATTCTGTTTTTAAATGAACTACATATAAAAAACCTTGCAATTATTTCAATGGTTCTTAATTTTATTATCCACACAATAAAACATTTTCCTTAAGACTTTAACACCAACCCTGGTTTGGTGCTAAAAACTATCTGTAATGTAATTATACCTACAGTATATGAATACTCTCGATGTCTCTACTCTATGTGTGTTCTCATGCCTTTCTTGCTTTAAAGGTCAATCAGACCCATATAGACTGCAACTATGTTCTGTACGTGCGGTGACAAGAATGAGTTTGTTTCTCACCAAATCCTCAGCCATAGACTGAGCGCTGACATCGATGGACAGGCTTGTGAGTTGAGGAGGGTTTTGAAACTCTCTATAGAAAGTTCCCAGATCCATTGGCAGAAGGTCATCTTTAGAGAATGCTGGTTTCTGCTTGGCACACAATCACAGAACTGGTCTTTAAACATAATATGGACCATATTTGGCTTTTATCATACACTTAGAACAATATCTGGTCCGGGAGGGCCACTGGCCTGCAGAGGTTATTGGCAACCTTAATCAAGTAATTTTCAAGCAATTCTGAAGATTTGAGTTCGATTTTTCATGTGTGTGTATTAAGGAGCTAGTCTTTTCTTGTTTTTACTTCTCTAGCAACATTTGTATTGAGTTTAGCCCAACACTAGAGCTCTGATCAACACCAGAACAGTGCTGCTCTGTCATACAGAAACAGACTTAAAAAATAACATGATCAAGCAGGTTTCTTTGGGACTCTCTTATGCAACATCAACTCACTAGCTTCAAAGACTTCCAACTGGTGTGGGATACTGCATTATTTAACATAGTGTATTTATGAAATAAAAATAAATGACAGTCTTCTTCAGATTTATTAAACATCAAGCATATGTAGCTTTCTCTCTGGTCACAGTCTAAGTTTCCTTTTTTGATGAATAATTGACTTGTCTGGATCACTAGATAATCTATCAATAGCTTGATAAAACTCCTTTCTGCTGTCAAACCTCTCACAAGAGGAATCAAAAACAACTAAATGCCTACCAGTACCCATCTCTCTAGTACTCAACAGTTCCCATTCACTCAATGTACTGATGCAGTGCCTTTCAATGTGCTCAATGTTACATAGTTCTCAATATTTGGAGAGGAAAGCAGATCTTGATAAGTGTATTTTTATTATGTGTTGGTGCACTTACAAAGTCAACCATGACAAAGTCGTCTTGCGGCTGCCCCGCACTGTGGGTCGAGCTGTTTGAGTGCAGGCTGCCTTGCAAGGGAGATGAAGGAGCCGGGGATAGAGGAGGGTGCACCTGCAAACAGAGAAAAACACCACTAAATCACACACACAAACTTATTAGGAGACAGTGGACGATGCATAGTAAGTATGGGTGTTTTTTTCTTTCAATACCATTGGGTCGTTCTCCTCCAGGTCATAGGCTCTTGGAGCGAATGCAGCAAAAGGAAGATCCAAACTGGTTGTTGTCACCTGAGTTACACACATACACAACACATTAGAAAGCATTTTCACCTCCCACTGAACATGACAGTGACTTTTTGCACTTATCAGTAATCATTCTTATATTATGTACTTGTTAAACACATTGCTAGCAAGTCTTGACTTAATAATATTAACAAATACAAGCTTAATATATACACACTACCCTTCAAAGTTTTGGGGTCTGTGATTTGTAAAAAGAAATGAACATTTTTAGTTATAAATAATGCATATCAAAAGTCACAGTTACAACATTTAAAATGTTACAAAAAGATGTCTATTTCAAATCAATTCTGTTATTCTGATCTTTCGGTTCATTAAAACAATTCAGAATTTTTTTGCACAATATTAAGGTGTGGTATGTTGCTCAACATTGACAATAATAATATTAAGAAGAGGAAAGTTTTCTTGCATATTACATTGTTGTCTGACGCATCATGTGACACTGAAGACTGGAGTAATGGTTGCTGAAAATTCTGTTTAGCCATCACAAGAATAAATACAATTTTACAACATATTAAAACAGAAAACTGTTATTTTTAATTTTAACAACAGTTTGTAGTATTTTTGATTACATTTAACCTAGGTGAGCATAGGACACTCAAAAACCTCACTGACCACACACTTTTGAATGCTAACCGTATGCTTAACTGCTCAGTAGTTCATGTAGATTTTTATGAGATTGAATGAACTATTTCAATGTACTTTTAATTTTAGTTTTCTAAGTTATTATATATTATTAATGTATTCTAACCTGAGTGGTGGCTTTGTTGACAAAAGCTCCAACTTTCCTGGTGAAGGTGGTCTCTAGAGCATCAGAGGGGGGCACAGTCTTCACATCGCTACCACACACACAAATATGGAATCAAATTTTGCTGAATTGACAAATGAAAAATCTGCATTGAACAGTCTGAATCTCCTCACACTCTCACCTACTACAAGATGTGGGTGGCGCCGGCTGAGGGGATTGTCCAGTGGGGCATGAAGGGATACGACCATGCTCAGCTGCAGTGCCATGAGTAGGCTGAGCCGGCACCTGTGGGACGCCACCTTCTTTGCCGGGCACAACCATCTGATCAGGAAGAGACACATATTTGGCCACATCAGTCAATGCACTTCTGTAAACAGGTGCAAATAATTCCAAGCAGCTATTCTACATCAGAAGGGATGAGGGGCATGAAGTTATGATAGGGAAAGTTGTGCTTTTGCATGTGTGTAATGCGAATGCACTGGTGTGTGGTTGTGTGCTGTACCTGGTGAGGATGTGCAGCAGAAGTAGGATGGCACAAATCCACAGTTCCCATGGCAGGAGTCTGATATGACAGACGAGAGCTGTACAGCTGAGAGACAGAGAGATTCATATAACAGTGAGAGTCAAATGTCAGATGAAGAGGCCTTTTAAGGTCTGGTCTTGTATAAAGCTCACTGCAGAGCAGAGAGCAAGAATGATCGGAGTAGTTATCAGAGCAAACACACAAATGCTTCAAGTAAAACAGCAGGCAGGTCAGCTCATGAAGAAGGCAGCAGTGATTGTGTGCATTTGCCTCAGTGCTCAAACAATCTCTAAGTGTTCCTGTGGCTCAGTGGTAGAGCATTGCGTTAGCAGCGCAAAAGGTTGTGGGTTCAATTCCGAGGGAACACACATACTGACAAAGAAAGTTATAGCCTGAATGCACTGTAAGTCGCTTTGGATAAAAGCGTCTGCTAAATGCATAAATGTAAATCTCTTGTGTGAGTGATACTGTATAACCCTCTTAATTAAAAGGTTATACAAGGTTATGAAGGGTAAGCAGTGGAGTATAGATTACTGGGGCAGGCCACACACACTTTTTACTTTAATTAATCTATCAGCTGCATGCGTGTACACACACTTCTCTCTCACACACACTGGACTCACTTGCTGTGAGATGCCAAGCCCCATGAGGGGAACCTTCAGTGTGGCCATCAGAGTCGGCTTAGGTGTCTTAAAATGTGCCTGACTTACTGTACACACACACTACATGCACACAGAAAGAAAGAAAGAACGAAAGAAAGAAAGACAAGGGCAACAACAGAAATGAAAGTACTACCACAGAAAGAGATACTGGGGAGAGAGAGAAACTGATTCCATGGTCACATAAATGACTTTAACGCTAGTCCTCTGCATCCTCCAATACTACACAAGAGCATTTTGTGGAACTTTTGTACTGAAGCAAGTACACTAAGACCAGTATTGTTTTAGTATTATTTATAAACTATTTTAAATATATATTTATTCGATATTTTATTTCGCCTTTGTTTATTCCGGCTTTATATAAATTATTGAATGTAGTTATCAAAAACAACACTAATCAAGACAGGAGACTAACCAAACAGCAAACAAAAAAAGAAGGAAAAGAAAGCAACTAAGTATAGGGAGGATATGTACTGTACTTAGAAGCAATCTCAAATCATATTCATGGCTGGAAGAATATAAAAAACTATAAATCACATTTAAAGAATGAGACCTGTTCATCAGGGAACTGCTGAAATAGACCCATGAATGAAAACAGCTTCTCCATTGTGAGAGGTTACCAGTTAATCTCTTAATGACAGGCTGCACTGCACCTGTACTGAAGCCTGGCCGGTACAAGGAAGGTGGTGAAGGGTTATTTTTAATGGGATAGATGGACAGGTGATAGAGACGGTATTACCTGTGATGGTGGGGAGGTGGAAAAGGACGTGGTGCACACCTCCTGAGAGTCTTCTATTCCTGCATAAGTCCCTCCCTCGTCTTCTCCAGGTGCTCTAAGAGAGAAAAGAAAAGAAAGCAGAGTCATCAGTTTGAATCCCTGTACTATCAATCTGTAAAAGGGATTTTTATTATTATCAATGGTTTAATTACAACTTATGGAATTAAATGAAAGAAAATGGAAAATGGAATAAATGAAATATACATTTTGATTTAAATAACAATACTGGGATATTCTACACTGCGATATAGACAGCAGTTTGGGGTTTGTAACGATTTTTTTAAATGTTTTAGAAATTAGTCTCTCATACTCACCAAGACCACATTTATTTGACCAAAAGTACAGTTAAAATAGTAATAATGTGAAATATTATTACAATTTAAAATAACTTTTTCTATATTAATATACATTACAATGTCATTTATTCCTGTGATCATAAAGCAGGTTGCCATTCCTTCAGAAGTCATTCTAATATAACCATTTGGTGCTTAAGAAACATTTCATATTATTATCAATTATCAACAGGTTAGTACTTATTGAATATTTTGTATATTATATGTTTTGTTTTACATAATTCTTTGATCAATAGAAAGAACAGCATTTAATCAAAATATAACTGTTTTGTAACAATAAACAAAAAAATATTTATTGTCACTTTTGATCAATTTGTGTCTTTGTTGATTAAAAGTATTAAAGGGTTCATATGATGGGATTTCAAGTTTTGCTTTCTCTTTGGGGTGTAACAAGCTGATGGTGCATAGATAAGATCCCTGAAGTTGCAAAGATTAAAGTCTCAAAACCAAAGAGATATTCTTTATCAAAGTTAAGACTCTGCCACGCCCCCCTAAAACAGCTCATTCAAACACGCCCCCACATGTCTACGTCACGATGTGGAAATATTTGCATAATGCAGTCCAAATGTTCACGCAAAGAAAGAAGGCGTGGTTTCAGTAAGCGCAGTAGTGTTGATGCAGCCGTGTCAGGGAGACGCTGTGTTTCTATGCGAAACATGCATGACAATCTGGCGCTCCTGAATCAGCGACTGCAAGTATGTTTTGTTATTAGTTTAAGTATTTGCTATTGACTGTTCAAATGCGGCGTTTTGCAAGTTGTCGTGTGTGAGTGTGAGGGGAACAGGGTCACATCACAGCGGAGTGTACAGCCGGTCAGAAATCGCCTTAACCACGGCTTGTGTACTGCAAATACATACGAGCATTATCACTGTGTCTGTCATGCGACTCTGTTCCCCTTTCGGGATTGAACTGATAAAACTAACTTAAAAGCTGAAGCTCGCAATTATGGTATTATGGGGCATTACATTCCCGACGCGTGCTTGTGGTGTTCGGCCAATCACAATGCTCTTGGTCAGTTGGCCAATCAGAGCAGACTGTGCTTGTTGGAAGGAGGGACTTTGTAGAAAACAAAGCGTTTGAGAGAGGCGGGGCATAGAGGACCTACAATAATGTACAGTATTTGAAAAATAATGTGATTTTTGAACATTAAAGCATGTCAACATATTCTGTTAAACCAAACACACAAATAATTATCTTTAAAATAGCATCATATGACCCCTTTAATTAAAAAGTATTTAAAAAAAAAAAAATTCTCACCCCAAACCTCTGAGCAGTAGCCTATCTATACTGTGATTATATGATTATTTTTACGCACCTGTAAGTGCAGGGATGCATGTGTGCCATATTAGTGAAGGGACGCTCCACAAAATGATCAATGATGATACCCATGATAGGGCCTGTCCTCTCAAACTGCCTGCGAGACACACAAGGACAATATCTTTCACAACACCACTACAAAACTACACAGAATAACTGAATACTTGAATGTGTTGGCATTAAGTGCTGGGCGGTTGGACCAAAAATCTGTATCACATGTTTATTTAGTTTTTTCAGGATTGTGGTCAGTTTAACGGTTTATCGTGGGTTTTTTCCTTGAATGTGCCTTTATATGAATCAGAATGCATGAAACAGTAGCAGAACCACTGCGTTTTAAACACGATCCAAACAAAGATGATGAATGAGCAGTTTTAGATTTAAACTAGATATATTGGTATAATTTCACAATTTAAAGCAAAACAGAAAGATCTGACTTTAGCTTTGTGAAAGTGTACAACATAAAACATATCTGCACAAAACCAAAACAGCAAATGGGATGAATGAGAACGCACATTCTCTGTCTGACAGCAGGTGGTGCTTACGGATAGCAACAGTATAGCGTTTCCCTGGTTACCGCTGTAAACAAAGCAGCGTTGCGCTTATGAAACTACTTTAATATGCATTGATTGGAGGCAAGACGAAAAGAAAATACCATCTTAACTTTTCTGAAGACAGTCAGCTCACCTCAGAAATATATTCATATAAACCCCCACTCCCAATTCAGTATGTGGGATTTTCTTTCAACACTTCACGCATCGTGAACAGTGAGCTTGCTCTGCCTGTTACAGTATTTTCTCTATATGTATTGCGACCTCTGCAAGGTATGAGTAATCATCATTATTCTTTTGTTTTTATACATTATACATGGATTACCCACATCTCTTTGATCCCAGTATACATTTAAGCTACATTTACCCACCTAGTGGAAGTTCGTCATAAGAGGCAGGGCGTGTTATGAATGCGTAATATGATCAAAGTCACTTTGACATGATTGACATTATGAATAGCGAATGAGCTTCTTCTGAGTCAGAATAGCGGGAGAGAAAACAGACAGACAGCGCTGGAAGCAGAATCAAGGCTAGAAAGGATACAGCTGCAGCTACTGGGAACACACTGTACAACAATAATTACTGTTTTTGCATTATTATAAGGGGTAGGTTTAGGGTTGGTGTAGGTATAGATGTTAATACAAACAATCTAATTATGTAGAAAATTGAATTTAGCGTCAATCGTCAAAATGCATTTAGCGTCAAAATGAATACAAATTATTATTTATGAAGAAATATGAAGTAGATGTGTAAATATATCAATATTTCTTCAAGTATGTGCACTTTTGGACTATAAGCCCTAATGGATGCAGTTCAGTGAAGCTATGTGAACACAAATAAACCGCAGCAGACGTGACTGAATATGAATACGTGTTTTTATCCTGTTCAAAATATCATGCATTATTTTGCACTCCTGTCATAAATTAAGAAATGACTGTCCCTACAACTGTGTTTTATCATAACAGAGGTCAAATATCGAAGCTGGAGTCTTAAATCTTTCCAATGATAAACAGTTTGTCCAGATCAAATAGTTAAGATGATTTTTGTGTTGTGAATGTGAAACAACAATAATCCAAGGCTGCGGCGATATTTGCACGTTAACAGTCAACGCTCAATTCACAATGCTGTCGATGATGCTTAGGCACTTGGGCCGGTTTTTTAAAACGTCATACCGGTTGTGTCATTCAAAACAGTTAATCGCCCAGCACTTGCATACAGGAAGATGTAATGCATACCTTGAAGACATGAGGGCCAAATTAGTGCGATATGCACAGGACAAAGTGATGGTGCCTATGGGAGTGCCTACAATACCCACTCGCACTGTCTGGAACCCTGCAAAGAGAAGTGAAGAAGATACTACAGAACATCTACACAGCCTTTATTAGTACTTTGAAGAGAGCCCCTCAAACTATTACCTTCCCCGAGACATGTCAGCTGGACGTCTCCAAAATAGATCCTATCAAAGAGATATTAATCAAATCTGACTGCACATGATAATATAAGGCTTTGTGGAGTGTAGAAGAAAGTGTGTTGAGTACCTGTAGAGTATGACATAATCATGCCCTTGTTTACGTGAAAGCTTGTAAGCAGGTGTCACCCTTGTGATGGCCAGCAAAGACTTGAGCAGCAGAGACAGCCGATTATAAACTGTATAGGACACTTTAATGTCCTTATCACACCTGGAAGAAAATGCAAACCCGAGTTAGGCCCCAGTATAGTAAATACTGACTTGTTGATAATGTATAAATCTCAACACAGAGCAGTTCTCAGCTGACTTCTTGTCCTGTCTGTATAGGGGAACAGTGTGCTTACTTTTCATTCATTTCCAAACACCACGTCTCCAGCTCCATGGAGTCTCCCTGCATGGGTAAACATAACTTCTTAATACTCAAGTAAACATTTTTTATTAAGTTTGGCATTCTGTCATGATTCTGTTATTATATTGATGATGAACTAAAAGAAAGACTAGACCTCTGAGGTTTTGAGGGAGATCTCCACACACATGGATCGGCCGATGCCAGGCAGCTGTCCAGCAAGAGCTTTCTTTGCTTCATGAGTCACCTCTGGGATGTCTTTTATTGCCAGATTAAACTGAATAAAAGCATAAAACCCACCAGACATGCATATTTCATGTTAGTTATGATGTAAACAAAACAGGACCATTGTATGTGAAGTGTCCTGGATGTGTCTTACCCAGTCTGAACCTGTCGGTGATGAAGATGAGCAAGTGCTGACCTTCTCTCCAAGCCGGGCTTGAACTATAACTTGCACTGTCTGAAAGACACACATAAAGCAAAGGATATCATCACCCTGTCACCTGGGATACCAGATTTCATGCATGCAATAATACCCTTAGTACTGTAGTATTTAATGTAATCACCTTCAAGGCAAAGAATTTGATGAATTTATCCAAGTCTTTCTTGTCCTGTGGGCTCAGATCACTATCCATTGTCGCATGCACCTAAGACATACAAATTAAAGACAGTTTCCTCAGTGCACAGTGAAAAAGACGATACAAATAACACAATAATTGAAAAAGTACATAATACACATAACTGACAGTCAAGTGAATTGGTAGGACGGAGGAAAAAGCCTCCTTAATAATAATGTACATTTACACTTAACATATTTTAAAATAGTAGCATATTTAGATACAACATGTACAAGATGAGTGTTATAAATACTGCATCATCTATTCTGTTTAAAATTGTACTTTGACAATTTAGTTGAATATTTGAATGACCGATGACAGACATAGCAGGTTTTAATGAATAGCAAAGATGTCGGAAATGTACATCTGACTCATAGAATTACTGAATAATAACAATTATATTATAACATTATTATAATATAATAACAAAATGCCACTAAGGCTTTCCATGTGCCAATTTCTATATATATATATATATATATATATTCTCCATAGATGTAAAAACGTTCATTGGTCCACAAATTCCTTATTAACAAATAGACACAAAATCTTTGATATTTAACATAATGCAATTATTGTCACAGATCACTATTTTCCAAAGATAGAAAATTAGATAAGTTAACCTCAAAACTGTTTCGTCTAACGGCATATTAAAAATGTTGATAATCAAAGAGTTTTCTATAGTCTTTATGAGATTGTGTGCCTTCTATAGTCAAGAGAAAAACAAGGTGGAGGTCATCTTGCACCATCCTACTCTAATAATAGTAATAATTAACGAATTTACTGATGTCTTAGTGTCATTATCACCGTCAGTTTTACGGCAGCTCGCCTCTAAGCATTTAAACGTAACGTTACTAAATAGAAAACAACAACACAGCACTAAGTTACACAACACTAAAACACTCAATGTCAAATGACAGCTGCCAGTTCATCTGACTCGAGATCTGAAAACTGTAGACCTGCCATTTGTTTCTCACAGCCAAACATCTCAAACTGTTCACAATGATCTGTAACGTTATGTCTGTGCTGCCAATGCTAACCACTTAGCAAAACATGCGCATATACTTACAGCTCATCACAGAGCGGCGATTCAACTGTTAACAGTATGAGTGTGGCGTTAAGTGTGCAACACACCGTGGCTGATTGCGTGAAATGATAAAATACAGCCTAAACGATCCTGTATTTTCAGTAATCACATCGTAGCACCACAACGTCACACACTTACAGGAGCCCCATTTTTGTTTATTTTGCTTGTTTGGCTAGGTCAGGAATGACGTGTTGCCTGTACCGATTCAACCACGCCACTTTCGTTATTTTTTTTTATTTGAATAAAGGAGTGTATGCAATTATTATTTAACACAATTGTATGCACATATGTGTACTTAATGTGGCCTTCTCTTAATTTATTCTTAAAAATAACCAATGCAGATATCGAAAGTGCAGTCGCTGAACAGGAAATTTGTTACGTGAATGACGTCAGATTTCAGCGTCGGCGTACACAAACAGTCGCCAGTGCAGGTAACGATTAAGTAATTTTCAGGCAATCTGACTATTTCCACTACCGCTGTGTTTATCGAATGCATACATAATTTTCTCACTGTGAGGTAATTGAATTCAAGAGTTGGCGACGTTCGGTTGGTTAGGTTTTGTGTAAAATACTGTAACGTTACTGAGCTCGTTACCAGCCGACAAAAAACTCGATCATATAACCAGCCCGGTTTAATTTATATAAATGTTGTAATAAAATATGTGATTATTAGGTCAAAATAGGGTTTATGCTTGTGTTGTAAGCAGTCACACATTGAGGAAATCAATGCAGCGGAGCATGCGGAAACATGTAGCATATATGTGACCCTGGACCACAAAACCAGTCATAAGGGACGAGTTTTTAACATTGAGATTTAGCTGAATAAATAATCTTTCCATTGATGTATGGTTTGTTATGATAGGATAATATTTGGCCGAGATAGAACTATTTGAAAATCTGTAACGTTAATCTGAGGGTGCAAAAAAAATGTAAATATTGAAAAAATCACTTTTAAAGTTGTCAAAATGAAGTTCTTAACAATGCATATTACTAATCATAACTGAAGTTTTAATATATTTACAGTGGGAAATTGACAAAATATCTTCATGGAACATGATCTTTACTTAATATCCTACAATCTATAATTTTGACCCATACAATGTATTTTTGGCAATTGCTATACATATACCTCAGCGACTTAAGACTGGTTTTGTGCTCCAGGGTCACAAAATATATATATATATATATATGTATGTGTGTGTCTGTGCACACACACAATGTACATAATACAGTTAGGTCCATATGAAATTGAAGTGCAGACTTTAAGCTTTAAATCAAGAGGTTGAACAAAAATGTAAAATAATATGCAATTTCAACCATTTTATACCCCTGCAGTAAAGGCTTTGCCAGGTCTTTACTGCAGCAAGTGAAATGCATGCTCAATCAGGTTGATATCAGGAGATTGACTTGGCCATTTCAGAATATTCCACTTTTTTACCTTCAAAAACTCCTGAGTTGCTTTTTTTGTATGTTTTGGGTCATCGTCCATTTGTACTATGACGTTTTAGATGTTTTTGGCCAAGTCTAATCTGGCCTGGTTTGCACCTTGTGGTGAACCCTCTGTATTTGTTCTCGTGAAGTCTTCTCTTGATTGTAGACGTTGACAGTGACGCGTCTACCTCCTGGAGAGTGTTCTTCACTTGGCTGGATGTTGTGAAAGGTTTTTTTTCTTTACCAATGAGAAGATTCTCCCATCATCCACCACTGTTGTCCTCAGTGCACGTCCAGGTCTTTTTATGTTGATGAGCTCTCTAGTGTGTTCTTTTTTCTCAGAATGAACCAAAGTGTTGATTTGGCAACTCCTGATGTTCCTGCTATCTCTCAGATGGATTTGTTTCGTTTTTGAAGCATAACATTGTCTGTTTCACTTGTATGGAGAGCTCCTTTGACTGCATGATATGGGTTCACAGCAAGCAGCTTTCAAATGCAAATGACACACTTAGAATAAACTCCAGACCTTTTACCTTCTTATGTAGAAATAACAAAGGAATAGCCCACGCCTGTCCATGAAACAGCTTTTGAGTCAACTGTCCAATTACTTCCCTTATGGTCCTTTGAAAAAAAGGGGTAGGTACATATTAAAGAGCAGTAATTTATTAACCTTTCCTCCAATTGGGATGAAAATACCCTCAAATTTAAGCTCAGCGTGTGCACTTTAAGCCCATATTCATTATATAACTTTAACTTGAATATTTTTTGGTCAACAGCTGAGCTAAAATAATAAAAATGTGCCTGTGTCCAAATATGGACCTAACTGTATAACAAAATATAAGAATAATGTTTGTTAGTAGTTTTCATCCACCACTATATACATTTACCTAACTATGATGACATCTACTTCTGAGAAAATTTGGATATATCATGTTTTAGTTACTGACGTGGCATTACATGGCACTAGCTGACATTCACATGTCCCATTTGCCCACAGGTCCTCCTGAGTATGTTGGAATGGCAATCTCTATTGCAGTCCTAGACTGTGACCTGCTGCTGCATGGCCGTGGGCACAAAACACTTGATCGATTTGATATCGAGACCGTGTCAGATGAATTTCTGCTGACAACATTCGGCTTCCCACGTGAGTTCATTTATTACCTGGTGGAACTGCTAAAGGACAGCTTGTTGAGACGGACACAGAGATCCCGAGCCATCAGCCCAGATGTTCAGATACTCGCAGCCCTGGGATTCTACTCAACCGGGTCCTTTCAGAGCAAGATGGGAGATGCGATCGGCATCAGCCAGGCCTCCATGAGCCGTGTGTTTCTAACGTCACTAAAGCTCTGATTGAGAAAGCACCAGAGTTTATCGGCTTCACAAGGGATGAGGCCACCAGGCAGCAGTCTAAAGAGGAGTTTCACCGAATAGCAGGAATTCCTAATGTCTTGGGAGTAGTGGACTGTGCGCATATAGCCATTAAAGCTCCCAATGCAGATGACTCTTCCTATGTAAATAAAAAAGGATTTCACTCAATCAATTGCCAATTAGTATGCGATGCCAGAGGACTGCTGCTGAGCGCTGAGACACACTGGCCAGGTAGTCTGACAGATAGAACTGTCTTTAAGCAATCCAGTGTGGCACAGCTGTTTGAAGAGCAAGACAATGATGAAGGTTGGCTTTTAGGTGAGACACATAATTTGGTTGTTGTAGTTACTTTTCTTAACATTGCCAAAGAATCCTGTGAAAAATTCAGTGTGCTTTCTGTGTCTCGCCTCCAGGTGACAACTGTTACCCTCTAAAAAAGTGGCTGATGACTCCAGTGCAGAGTCCGGAGTCCCCTGCTGACTACCGCTATAACCTGGCTCACACAACGACGCACGAGATTGTGGACCGCACATTCAGAGCCATTCAGACACGTTTTCGGTGCCTGGATGGGGCAAAAGGTTACCTGCAGTATTCCCCAGAGAAATGCTCACATATCATCCAGGCCTGCTGTGTGCTACATAACATTTCTCTGCAGTCTGGCCTTGATGCCTGGACTTTTGAGAGGACTGAGGCCACAGACCAATCAGGGGAGGATATTGATCCCACTGACACTGTCGACCCAGAGGCTCTCAGAGTTCGACAGGAACTCATCCAAAATCATTTCAGCTAGGATGGAATACGAAATTCCACATTACATTTTTATTAAAGAGACCCGTGCTATTGTCTTCCTGTATGCTGACATTTTGTTAAGGAATATTCCACCAAAAAATTATAAATTCTGTAATTTAATCATAATTTAGTAATTTACTCAACCTCAGGTTGTTCCAAACTCATAAGACTATATTTTTGTTCTGTGGAAAATAAAAATCATATTTTGAAGAATATTTTGGTCTCCACTAGGGTTGCACAATTCTGGGAATTTTCAAGACTGGAAACTTTTCGTGGGAATTAACAGGAATTAATGGGAATAAACTGGAAATTTGCTAAATTGCAGGAACTGGGAACTTAAATGTAGTTGAGAACAAAATCTTGCAGCATAATCTTGGTTAAAACAACCAGATTTAATGCAATTTTAGATTAATTTCTACCCTACACATTGCTCAATCACATGCACACTGTTTACTGCAGGGCTATTGAGGCCACACCCCCTGCATGCACTGTGCTTTCCTCCAAAACATGCACAGATCATTTCTTAAATCCTGCACACAAAATATCAACATGTCCATCTTGGTAAGTATTCATGTAAAGCACATCACTATTATAAAAAATAGTTTCAAGCTTCCTTGTGCTGTCTAATATACTCAATGTACAACTAAATTAGGCTATACCATTGTAAAAACACTGACTGAACAAATATTTATGTGAGATAATAATAAAACAAAAGTCTAAAAATGACCCTCCCCCACACACAATCCCCTCTAGTCACCTAAGAGGGGGATTCCTCTCCATTTGCTCTGAAGCACACTTGCTGCCTGCATTTGAGCCCAAAGACCACATCTAAATATATGATCTATGGGATTTACGTTTAACTAGTAAATAATAAAAAGTGTTTATACAGTAGCTAGACAATTAATGAGGTATGTGCTAGGTAGTGCAAGCTGCTGCTCTTTCTGCAAGCCAGTTTTCTTACTTTTACTTTTTAGTCATTTAGCAGACGATTTTATCCAAAGCAACTTACAAATATAGAAGATTAACTAAAATATATAATGTGCAAAAGTTAAACAGTCATTATCTAAATACTATAAATACACATTTAAGAAAATTGAGAAATACAAATAAATAAAATGAGCATACAACTTTCTGTTATCATACAGAAGTATTTCATGGTACAGATGGAGCCAATTTAGGAGCACATGCTCAACATTTTCTGTCAGAAAAAACTAAATTCGAATTAATCATATACAAAAAATATCAAGCTAGTTTCTTAATCTAGTAATTACATTTTAAAAGTTGAACTTACATATTTGAATGTCAGTTAGAGGAAAAATAAACCAGTTTTGAGGCTTCTCCACATTGATGCCGCAAGCAGCAGCGAAAACAGCTAAATATTACCAAATGACACCTCGTCATTCTCGTGTGCCAAGACGGCTGAATGCAGCGTTTTGCAATCGAATGTGAGACGAAAAAATTAGATGACATACTCAAAAGTTTGGTAATTTACTTTTGGCATGATGTTTTACGAATGAATCAGTTTTAATGTTTGCACTACATTATCTGTGTCTATTTTGTAAAGCACTTTGGACAACGTAGTATTTATACAAATAAAGATAACTAGTTAATGGCATGTAAGCCAGAAAAAATATTGTGCATTATTGCAGCAAATAATGTGCTATTAAAGTTCTGTGATGCACAATGAACATCATTACATTCAGTTCACATTGCCTGATTTATTATCTAAACAACTTAAATAATGCTATTTTAATCGCAGAGTTAAATTTACATTAAACAATTTTTTTTAATTAATAGTAGCACAGACTTATATTGAGTAAAAACTGCATATATTTTATTACCCCCAAACACGTTACATGTGTAAATTCCTGGTAAGCTATCATACATGGAAATAATACAACCCTTCTTCACTGTAAAGCAATGAGATTTCTCTCAAAATATCTTCTTAATGTTCCACAGAAAAAAGAAAGTCAAAGTGAATGATGATGGAATTATTTGAGTGAACTATCCCTTTATGAATGTGATGTCCTGTGAACACAAAAACTGCAAAGCTGGATTTTTTTAAAAAAATGTATTAGTTTTATACAGTATTTTACTGAAAAATGATAGACATGTAAATTATTTAATCAATAAATAACACCTCAACAGTAGTTGTGTCTGTTTATATACCTGCCAAGTGCATTATTTGTCTCAAAACTTGAATTCGACAGGAACAACGGACTTTCCAAACAAGGCAAAGCTCTTGCTAGTTATTTATGAACTTCTTTAAGCTTGTTTAGTTCATCATCAGTAACTCATACCTACCATGAGTTACTTTCTCGCAGGTCTCCACTGATGCTCTGTAATCTGAGTAAAAGATATATCAGGGCAAAAATATAAAGCTTTAATTTTAGCCCGGGTTAATTAGTGGTTTTGTTCGCGGAAAGAGCGAGTGGTCTGTCTGTGCTGCTCCGGAGGCTCGACTGTCAAATGCGATAAATCAGCTGGTTGTTTAATGAGTTTCGCAGTCGAGCCCGGTGATGAATGAGTAGAACAAGAAGAGAGAGCACGCGGAAACAATGACGTGCTGTCCGCTGTGTGCGTGCGTGCGTGTGTGTGCGTGCTGTCCGCAGTGAGTGTGCGTGCGTGCGTGCGTGAGTGAGTGTTTCTAATAAGCAGACAGACGGAGAGCGCAGAAGCAGCAGAGTCTGCAGCATATGAACTACACAGGACTCTCCACTGGAACACAATGATATAGAGTCAAGCACTTTTCGCACTTTTAACAACTTTGGGGAGCAACGTAAGTATTTATAGGAAACTTTGTTTATTTTTTTAACACAGTGCCTTGTATTTGAACTTTGTATTCAGAGTTGCATCTCTGCTCTGCCGCATTTATCTATCATCTTTATCGTAGCGGAAGTGCAGTCAAGCTTAACCCGAGAAGCACCTGTTACAAACAGTTGCTGCAGTCACTTATTTGCCCTACCTCTAAGATGTTAATATTATATTCAGACATAATATTATCCACAGTGACCATGTCAGAATCTGTACGGAAGATGCCGAGGGCGAAGCTCGTGGTGCTGGGAAGAGATAACTGTGGGAAGACAGGTAACACTACTGTGGGTTTTTTGGGATGTTTGGCTTGATGACTGAAATTGATCTGTTTTTTTCTCTCTTTTGAACTCCAGCTCTCTGTGTCAGATTCATCACCAGACGTTTCATTGGAGAGTATGAACATAAAAGGGGTAACACAAAATAAATACAAACACATTGATGCTGTAAAGCTGTTTTCACGCTCTAAACATTCATGAAACATTGTGCATTGTAGTCAAGTAATATCATATGACATGCCATATACTTTTTGTGTGTCCTAGAGGTCACCTACAGGTGTCAGAAAATTGTGGACAAGGAGGCGATTGAGCTGGAGATTTTAGACACTGTTAATAAGGTACAGAGTGATCTAAACTGTGTTGTATTTTAGCTCTCATTTCTTTGTCGCCGTGCATCTGTCGCTGTGCTGTTTTACAGTCATATTTATCCACAGACTCAAAGAAAGGCCGCAGGATGATCTTGCCGTGTCAAACGGCTGATGAGACACAGGGCTCTCTCAACCATTCCATTCCTTTCATGTCTGCTGTGCTGAATCTCAGGCTGGTGGAGTGGCTTTAACAGCCCGCCTGCCATTGATCATGTCACACAGTAGAGCAGCACTTGTTAATTCATAGGATTATGCTGAAGCTTTACCATCTGTGTGAATGCAGTAGAGTAGCAGTTCTGATGCTTTGGATGACTTTGATACACCTAGTATAAGTCTTGGAGCATGTAATGCACTGATGATATAAAGCAGGTGTGTTAAAAGGATAGCTCACCCAAAAATGAAAATTCTGTCATCGTCATGCCATTCCAAACCTGTATGGCTTTCTTTCCTTTGTAAAGAACAAAATATGTTTTTTGTCAACACATTGAAGCATTTGAGAAGCAGGAGGTTTTGGGTCTGTGGATTTAATTTACATCCTTTGTGCTCCAGAATTGCCTTAAGAATCGCATCTTTGGAAATCCAGATGTGCATCACCTCTATCCTCACGGATCTGTTTGTTTTTAGGAATGTGTAGGTCCTGCGGCGTCCTCTCTGGAGAGTTCCATTAAATGGGGTGATGGGTTTCTCATTATGTACTCTGTGTCAGATCGCAGCAGTTTTGAGGCTGTGTCGTGCCTGAAGAGACTGATTGACCACGTTAAACAAACGCTCGGTAAGGCTAAGACTCGATCAGACTGTTCTGCTATTAGTGCTACTGCGAGTAGTCATGTGTATGTATATGGACCCTCCAACTAGCGAATAGCGCTGTTACCCATCAGTGTGACTCGGCCTGCCTTAATTGGTCTCAGTTCAGAGATTTCACCTCAGGCATGAACTCTTAATATAGGCCTGTGAGTGTAAGTTTGTAAATGACAGATAGATACGAGATAAAGAGAGAGAGAAAGCACCACAACACTGCAGTCTTTTATTATGCCATTCATCTCCACTGCTATTTTAATGGCAGTCTGTTCTTCTTCAGAGCCACAGCATCCATTACATCATTCTGTGTCTGAGTGTGTGCGTATGTGTCTTCCAGGTATTCCAACAGTCATCGTTGCCAACAAATGCGACATGGAGAACGGCCGTGTGGTGAGGACAGAAGAGGGACAGGCTTTAGCCTCAGACCTGAGGTCAGTACGCTTTGCTCTTACTGATAACTGCACCGTTATAAGTGATAGTATGAAATATATACAAATAAAGGGTAATTTAGTAGTGTTTAACCCTAGAATCTCACAATCTTCAGAAACACCTAAAAACTCTATTTCATCAGAATTTAACTTAAAACAACAACAACAAATGCCTTCACTTTTCATTTCCCTTATTATCCTTATCCCTGTCCTATCTTTTACTTTTTACTATTTTGAATGATGACTGAAACCTTGTGTAATAGGCACTTCTCATGTTTATTGCCATCTTATGGTAAACTGCTTGTTGTATTCCTCAATAGTAAATCGCTTTGTATAAAAGTGTCAGCCAACTAAATAATGTAAATGTAGAATGCATAAATGGGGGGCAAGTTCACAGTATGTTTGCAATAAAATTATTTAATTATTTGGCTTACAGGGCCATTTTGCCACACCTGCATCTTTACTGGCCATGAAACTGTATGCATTGAATTTCATACATTAATACATATTTAATTGCAATGTTCATATTTTTATTACAAATATGTAATTGCAAATGTATTATTATTTACAATATTTATTATTATTATTAAATTATAACAATTTAAAAAGCAAATTAATACATATCACTATAATACTGTTGAACTGTAAAGTATTTAATAAAAATGATAACATAGGTTCTTAAAAATAATAATACATTTGTATTGCTACCGCTAGTCAAAATGGGGGGGTGACTTGTATGCATTTCGAATGGAATTTTGACTAACAGTGTTTTTTGTATTTAATATATATTCTGTCAATAAGAATATTTATTTATAATTTACTAATATATTTAATAATAATAATTATAAATACTTCTTTACACTCCATGGACTGTTTAAAATGTCCTAAATTAAAAGGGGCTATTATGTCCTAATTTGATTATTATTATTATTCATCATCATCATCTTCATTATACATCTTTATCAAAAATTGGGATTTATTCACTTCACTACCTGTCAAATTTTGAAAGCACTGAGATGATTTTCAATTTGAGCACCTCTTTAAAAAAAACAATGATTTAAATGGCTGAATTAGATCACTCAATATTTGGGGTTCGAAGGCGTTGCTGTGTTAAGGTCTGGGTTTCACTGCTGGTGCAGGTGCAGCTTCTTTGAGCTGTCTGTGGCAGAGGACGCTTCAGCGGTGGAGGCCGCGTGTGGGCAGCTGGTGCGTGAAGTGCGCCAGGAGTTTCAGCGTCACCTGCTGGCTATGGACAAGCGCTCACGGATGCTGCAGATGAGACATGCGCTCAAAAACAAGCTCACACGGAGTAAAACCATGCAGTGGTGACCAGAAAGACTAAACGCAGTTCAGACATGTCTACCGTAGTGCTGTATCCTGGCGTAACAACTTTTCAGAGAACTAGTGCCTTATGGATTTCCAAATAGTGTCATGGACATTGTTATGCGTGTGTGTGTGTGTTTATGACAGACAATATAAAGCAACAAAAAGCAGTGTGATTTTAAAGGTGCACTGGCTCCCTTCTATTGTTTGGACAAACAGGTAGTCTCACCTCAAACGCTTGCAACTGATTGAGCCAGAAGCTGACATGTTGGACCAACAAACAAAACAAAATTAAGATTCTACAGTAAGCCAACCTCTCTGTGCATTGAACCATTTTACTATAAACTATTTCACCATTTAAAATGGATCCATTTGACCACTTGAGATCAGTATACCTCTTCTTTTGCATCAATATTACCATAAATGATGTCCTTCCAGTGCAACATTCATTCTGTATTTAAACTGAGTTTTATGTGTGAGAAGTCATAAATGCTTATTTTTAGACACCAAATTTATTCTGATAGACTGAGCTTGTCTAGTATGATAAAGTCATGCTAAAAATGGCAGATGTCTTCTGACTTGGTATTTTGATGCTCTGTTGATCCAATTTCATTCTCATGTGCCTCTATGAGATTGAAATGTCACGAGGGATCAGAACCAATTAATATAAGGTGTTTTTCAATTTTACACAGCTGTTTTTAGACTTACTACATCCTGGCATTGTGCACAATCTATTCTGTGGAGTAAAATGTTTCCAAAATGGGTTACAGGACAGTGTATCATAATGCTAAACTTTGTATTATTAATTGTGCATGTATTGTTTAAATGTTCATTAGTGTGACAGTGTTAATATCCATTAGCTGCTTCAATGTAAAACAGATCGAGAGGGAAAAAAACAGACAACTTCATTTACAATTTTATTTAGCAAAAATGGTAAAAATAAATAATTACAAATTGATCAAATGCTCCAGTAATATCCAGCCTCCTTAACAGAAATAATACATGAAGTTATATAGTCAAATAACTTACACGTGGACTTCTATGAGAAAAGGTAAACATACATCAGGCAACACACAAGATTAAGAAACAAAACATACAAAATGTAGAAAAGTAAAATGAAACAAAAGAGCAATACACTTCCCTTTTAAAAACTATTTGAAAGAATCTAGACACGTTTTATACAACAAATCGATGTAAATTGTGTTCCTAATTTATAGTTAAGGACATTAGATTAATCACTGATATTTTCACTTTGCAATCTCTCCTTGGTTTAATTTGAGGGCTTCATCAACCTGAATGAGGTAACAGCATGAGGTGTAAGAATGTGAATCTTCATAAGCATTACTATGCGTATCTTGAAAACATGAACAAAAGCCTGAGCTCTCGGTAAACACTATTAATATCCGAGGAGATCAGATTTCACACACTTCAGGACACAATACCCAATTCTCATGTGTAAGGAACATGAATGAGACGACAGTAGATTCCCATCCATCTCATCAGAGAACATCTGTCACAGACAGTGCGTCCTACTAGCCACATCTGGCCTTAGGATTCTTGGCCCTAAAGGACGGGAGATGACATTTGCAAATGTCACATCTGATAAGCATTTATGTAAGGGCTCTCTTCCCCTTTCTTTATTTTTTCAATACACTAGAAAACAGAAATACCATTAAACCACCAAACAGAACGCAGCTTCTTTACGTCACTTTGGAATTTTCGCAAATGTGATGAAATATTTTAGCATGAGCTTCTATCAGACAAAATGTGTGAATACTTCTGATTGTTGAAAACGTTTGATAACGCAGATGTGATGTGAGGGGGCAGATACCCAGCTCATCAGACTGGGATGGAATCCTTTAACTAAAAGTAAAGTTGTTTTATAAACTGTTTCATAAAAAGGCGAACAAACATACCAGCAATTTATTTCATGTTTTGATATAAGACGTAAGCACTTTAGAGTTCTTATATGTAGTGGTCAGATTCACTATAGGCAGCGCAGGCACTGTCCTCACTAACACAACCTGAATGATCACACACTAGATGACAAAGTGGGTTGTTTCCGAAAAGAGAAAAATACACACTTGTTTTGCTGACAACTGACTCTAGGACACCGACAAGTCATAACACTACGATGAAACAGCCTAACATAGTCTATAGAACTTAAGGCAACCAATACACAGAGGCTACAACAGACCAGAGCTGCATGTTTAGCATTGAAAACACTCACAAAGATATAAACACTGTAGATATTTCTGTCTTTTATCAAAAGCGTGTTTGACACCACCGTGTTTCTGGGTTATTTCTTGTGCTTATTTTTTTAAACACTATGGAAGTGTCGTCTTGGCACATGATACAGTGTTCAAGCTACCGCGGCTGTATCTCAGGTGTTAGACCTGGTCTGGTGTGTTTGTCTGTGCAGTCACACGCTGTGAGATACACAGCGGTGAGAGAGCTCCGATATGGTAAATAAAGCGATAACAGAAGAGCTCCTGGGAGACACTGGTAGAAGTAGTTGCGCTAGGCACATATAACGTCTGCCGTGTTGTGCTTTTGGACAGGTTTACAGTGAACCGTGTAGTAAAGCGTGTTAAAACGATACAGAACAGAAGCCCTTAAATTGGCCCATAAGCATAACGTTACTGGCATAGCGGTTTCACGGGATATTTCTGACTGCATGATTCCTCCCAAGTCGTTGGACAAGTCATGAGACCCCTGCTACAGTCTGGGTAAATAAAAAATCCTCTGGATGTGGAAATGGAGCGAGAGCGATGTGAGAGACATCTCAGATCATTCCCTTCGGTGACGGCGCCTGAACCGCGCTCAGTAAATCACATCTGTTCAGTAGATAAGGCATGGTCAGAATTTACCTCACAGACACTTCAGGGCTGACACTACAAATACTACTCTACTAATCTTAAATATCTAGTTAATGTTCAGAGTAACGTAAAAGAAGAGTTCCCTGTGGCATCGATTATTTGGCAGAACAGAACTACGGAATATGTTTTGTAAGAAAGGAGAAAATTATAAATAGTTCATGTGTAAAAAATAGCAAAACATATTTACAGAAATGTTTTCGTTTTTAAAAACACCACAAAATAGACTAATGCAAATGATACTAGTTATAATTCCAGAAGAACGCCTGGAAGACCTGTATTTCTGTCAGTGTGTGATACCTGTGTTTGCGCTCCAAGTTCCGTCCTGGAGACACAACAACTGAAAACTAGACAAAACAACTGCACCTCGGTTGCGTTTCACAGACAAAACTCCTCAACACGCCATATCTTATGTCTTAGATCAGAGCTACAGGACCTGATAGGAAGCTGCACTACTCATCTAGCAGGACGAGACCTTCACCCGATCCAGCCTTCAGAAGCTTTCCCACTCAGAGGTGCTCTCAGAGGTGCTATGGCAACTGTATCAGGCACACAATGGTGTGATATCTTTAAATTGTATTACTCTTTTCTATATCATTATTCTTTGTAGAAATCTTTTCGGTGTGCATACGTGAGCATACACATTGCTGGTACTTTAGGAACCTCCTTCCTGCATGTAGTAAATGGCACTATGGATTTTCTTTCCCTCAAAGATACATGAGATGAAACAACAACACGAAACAACAACACTGTTAACTGGCACGCTTTGGGCCCCAACTGCTGCAGGGTAGTCGATGCTATTTCACCCCCTCTGTCACTTCTGTAAGGGGTACAATTGAGCCGAGGAGGGCCTGTGGGATGACACTGAGGTCGCTGTTGTTTTTGAGTTTTTTTGTATTCTCCTCCCCTGCGGTTCCGTTGGTATTGAGAACCGCCTGGTTGTTGCTGTTATTGCTGAAGGCTGCGGCGTTTGTATTTGTGGGTTCGCTCTTGATTCTGGACGTGCTATTGATCTGTGCTCTCTCCTCATTGTCCTCATCGCTCTTCGCACCTGCAGCCTCTGGGTTGTTATTCGTGGCGATCTGCTTTAAGGTATCGCTCGTGTTTGTGAGGGTGCTAATTATCACCGTAGCTTCTGAAGAGCTTGTTGGGGCATTTGTGTTGTTGTTTGTGTCTGTGGTGACCGCACTGGAGCTGCTGGGTTTGGAAGCTCCATTGTGAGAGGTTTCTCCGTTAGTCATGGCCCCAGGGCAGATGAAGGGAGACAACTGGATCCCTCTGATCAGACGCACCAGCCCTCTCATTTTCTCAAGCGAAGCCTCCATCTCTCTCTGCTGGGCCAGTACGCCGTTCTTGCTGTCCATACATCTCTGTGCAGGGAGAGAGAGGACACAGTGCTGCTGACACGTACAACCAAAATCTCATCATTATATAGTTATGGAATAGTGGCCTTCTGGTGGTTTGAGATAATAAATAAATGCATCAGTTAGATTTGTAATTCCAGTGGTATGACTCATGGTGCAGAACAAAAGTGGATTTGAACTTAAGAATTCTCTCACTGTTATAGAGTTGCTGAGTTGTCCTATTCTGTGCTCCAGCGTCTCTCTCTCCTGCCGCAGCTCTGTGCTCCATCTCTTCAGACGATCTTTCTCTTCCTCTTTAGCTGTAGGGAAATTAATGCATGTTTAAATCTCAACTTAACGCACAAGTCGGGTTCTGGAAGTAAAAAATCCATTCATTTTCCTCAGAGATATTGATTTTTAACAATTCTGTACAACCCTTTTTGAAACGGATGTATATGAGAGCAGAGGTTATTAAGCAATTGTGGAGGCAACTGTTGGAGCCAACAGTCGGCACAGTCAGGGGGATCAGAGAATAGGTTGGGGACCTTTTCACACATTTGTCCATCTTGGTTGATGTTAATTTATAAATATGCTCTTGTTCATTGTCAGACAATGTTAATTCTTTATGATACTACATAATATTAATGTAGTATCATTAAGAATTAATTTCTAATATTAAAAATGAAAATAAAAAATGACAAACTATTGCTAGAGTTTACAGTTAAAGAGGGTTAACTTTTTCATTCAACTGAACTGTGCATGTGCATTTAAGACACTTGTGTTCTTTCTCGTTCCATGCATGTTCTTGAAAAAGCAGGATTTTCCAGCATAATTACTCAATTGTAAATGATACGACCAATTTCAGGGGTGGCGAATATTACAATTCAAAATCAGTCAGAGCTATTGAAAAGTTTCTTCATATTTTCAAGCAAAGTTTTATATTATGTGTAGTACTTTCTACGATGCCTGTGTTTGTTGTTTTATCGCAACATTTTGAACATAATTAAAGGGAGGTACGATAGTAAAAGCAAATCAAATACTGAGAAAAACAGGAATTTACAAAAAATAAATCTTGATACGCAAATAGCATATTATACTTCTGTCCTCGTGTCTCACTGTATTTCAGCTTTTCCATAAGTGCTATCTACTCTCAGAGAGTGAAATCTGCAAAAAATTTTTTTGCATTGGTCTGAACATAGAAATTGCAACAGCCCTTGGGTCAATATAATTTCAAATTTTGGACTAACAAATGGTAATTTAGGCTAACTGTCAAATTCCAGGTGGGAAAATTCACTGCCATCTAAAGTGGCATATTGTACCAACATTATTATTTGATTACATACTTTGCAATGCTTCTGAAGATTGTAGTTAATGTAGTTCATCAAATATTTTCTCCTGATTATCATATACATGTGCATCTCAATAAATTAGAATGTCGTGGAAAAGTTTATTTATTTCAGTAATTCAACTCAAATTGTGAAACTCGTGTATTAAATAAATTCAATGCACACAGACGGAAGTAGTTTAAGTCTTTGGTTCTTTTAATTGTGATGATTTTGGCTCACATTTAACAAAAACCCACCAATCTCAACAAATTAGAATATGGTGACATGGTAATCAGCTAATCAACTCAAAACACCTGCAAAGTTTTCCTGAGCCTTCAAAATGGTCTCTCAGTTTGGTTCACTAGGCTACACAATCATGGGGAAGACTGCTGATCTGACAGTTGTCCAGAAGACAATCATTGACACCCTTCACAAGGAGGGTAAGCCACAAACATTCATTACCAAAGAAGCTGGCTGTTCACAGAGTGCTGTATCCAAGCATGTTAACAGAAAGTTGAGTGGAAGGAAAAAGATGCACAACCAACCGAGAGAACCGCAGCCTTATGAGGATTGCCAAGCAAAATCGATTCAAGGATTTGGGTGAACATCACAAAGGAATGGACTGAGGCTGGGGTCAAGGCATCAAGACCCACCACACACTGTTCTAGCATATATGTGAAACTCCTCACCTGCTTTATAGGAGATGTAGGAATGGACAATAGCAAGAGTCCCTGGCCACTCAATGGCATCTTCCTTCTGCAGAATCTGAAGAAAACATGTAACTGAATGATACAGAAATACACAATTGTTCACAGTCTTCATTCAAAGCAATACACACAAAAACATAAACACTTAAAATGAACATGAAAATGAATTGACAGTTGTGAAAAAAATGAAGTGGAAAGAAATGCTTACAAAGTTTTGAGCAGTCTTGATGTAAATTCTGGGTTTTAGTATTTTGAATAAATATTAGGCCTACTTCCTACTTATCTTCCTACTTCCGAGGTCTTAAGCAGCTGAATTGTGGGCTCATGCCTCTGGTTTTAGCATTTTAGGCAGAGCTGCACGACGTCCCAATGATTATCAAGTATTATATATGTGACCATGGACCACAAAACAAGTCATCGAAATTGAGATTTATTCATCCGAAAAGCTGAATAAACAAGCTTTCCATTGATGTATGGCTTGTTAGGATAGGACAATATTTGACTATTTGACAATCTGGAATCTGAGGGTGCAAAAAAATCTAAATATTGAGAAAATTGCCAGATGAAAGTTCTTAGCAATGCATTTTACTAATCATGTTAGTAAAAGTTAATGTATTTACAGTAGGACATTTACTAAATATCTTCATGGAACATGAATTAAGGCTGCCACTAATGACTATTTTTATATAAATTAATCTATCGACTAATTTATCGAGTAATCTAAAAGATTAATTTCCCACCAAAAAAAATCAACCATTTTACTTAAGAATATTTTATTAAACCAAATTGGAACTCCTCAACCACCACCAGTGTGCATCATCCACTTGGATGATGCGACGGCTGCCACAGGACAATGGCGCCAGGTGGAGAGGATAGAGAGTCATTGAGACAATCAAGTGGATGGGGATTATTAGGAGGCCATGATTGACAAGAGCCAGTGGAGGGAATTTGGCCAGGACACCGGGGTTACACTCCTACTCTTTACAAGAAGTGGGATTTTTAATGACCACCGAGAATCAGGACCTCGTTTAATGTCTCATCCGAAAGACAGTGTTTTTTTTGTTTTGTTTTTTTGACAGTATAGTGTCCCCGTCACTACACTGCGGCGTTAGGACCCATACAGACCACAGGGTGAGCACCCTCTGCTGGTCTCACTAACACCTCTTCCAGCAGCAACCTAGTTTTCCCAGGAGGTCTCCCATCCAGGTACTGACCAGGCTCAACCCTGCTTAGCTTCAGTGGGCAACCAGTCTTGGGCTGCAGGGTGATATGGCTGCCGGCTATCACCCTGGTGGGGTTGAGTCTGTCCCAACGCCCTTTACTCCGGTTCTCCATAACGATGAAAGCTAAGCTCCAGGGGCTTTTTTGAGCATTGCCAGGTCCAGGGATACATCACCCTGGCGGGGTCAAGTACACCGTTGGGGCGCTATGCAGCCTTGGAAAACAGTCTAATAATGTGTTTTTTGGATTTGGACAACGTCCGTGAAATGCGACACTTATTTAAACCGTATTTTGCCAGTTAGTCGATGCGAGCAAAATGAAGTTGATGATTTTTAAAAATCGACTAGTCGACTAAAATCGACGAATCGTGACAGCCCTAAACATGATCTTTACTTAATATCCTAATGATGTTTGGCATGAAAGAAAAATCAATAACTTTGACCCATACAATGTATTTTTGGCTATTGCTACAAATATACCCCAGCGACTTAAGACTGGTTTTGTGCTCCAGGGTCACATATATTTTCTGCCTGCTGCAGCCACTAAATGCTCACTTGCCAATCAAAACCTCATACTTACAGTCTCTATTCCAATCTAAACTGCACTAGATTTTAAATAGAGCATTTCTGGTTGGTCCGAGTAAAATAGCAGCCTCTTTGTTCTCTATTTTTGTGCAATTGTACACTGAAATTACAATGCCATTAATAATAAAAGTCTCTACTTTGAAAGAATTTAACCTAAAAGAGAGAAAATAACTCTATAAAGACTGTCTACTTTGTAAGACAAGTGACAAAAGTGAAACATGACATGGTAGAAAAATGAAATGATTTACGAGTGTGAGAGAGAACGGCAATGAATCTCTCAGTTACCTGAGACTTTTAATTCACCTCCGCTACCACTAGGTGTGGCTGGTGAGCACGGTGGGCATAGGGATAGGGAAGTCTGAATTGTGTCTCAGTAACTGTAGTGGACTATCACAGCTACTTACATCCCCTGCTGAGCTGGGGCTGGGTGAGGGTGAATGTGATGGAAGGGTGAGTGAAAGGGCAGGGGAGAATGGGCTGCCCGCAGTGGGCCGCTGTAGGTCTGGGGAGGTAGAATGATGGCTGCTGGTGGTTGGGGGGAGGGGCCCCCGCTCCACAATACTGCAGTTTTTAGAAAGGCGACCTGGGTGAGATGAAACAAAGGACAAACAAAACACAAAAGAAAAGAAAATGAAAAGGAAGACATAACATTGGTGTAGCATACCTCTGACAAGTTGTCCTCATTGGCTAGGGTAGCAGGAAGGAGCGGGTGGGGGTGGTATGATGGAGTTGGGAGGGAGAGAGCAACGTTAGATCACAAAAGGAAGCATTGCATGCTGGGTAACAACACATTCTGCAAAAGCTGGCCTCAAATCAGCTGATAAAGGCAGAAGACATTACATTAAGGCAGATGGGGATAAGAAATGCCAATAACAAAGAAGTATCAGAGGGCAATGATTCAAAGAAGCTTATCAGGCATCAAGAAGCTTATTTTCATCTACAGCTAACACAGATGCTGTCAAATGTTAAGACGAGCCTTTTAGTGAATATGCAGCATCAAATATTGCACATTTATGTGTGCACTAAGCATTAACAGAACAAGTATATATGTCCTTTATCAACAAGTACTAAAAGCACTGTTACATTACATAGGTTAGCAAAGTTTCAACATCATATACAAATAAAATATATATATACTTTTAAAATAAGCTCTAAAAATTATTTTACGTAGACCCAAGTCAAGAGCTAAATTCAACAAAACAATATAGCTGATAATAAAACTAGGCAGGAGACTTGGTCCCAAATGTGTTGGAAATATAAGAAGTCCAAAACAGAAATATTTCCTTTATCTTCTCAACAAACACCGAAAAGTTACTGAAAAGTTACTGGAGAGGTAAGCTTTTAACAAGACTTAAAAACAAATAATTAACTGAGATCAAGAAGCACAAAATCAAGAAGCATCAATTTGGCAATTATTCTTATTCTGATCACATTAATATTCACATACTTCACCTTCTGACAGATATTTGTCTCAAGCAACTAACAGCTTCGGTTCTTTCAGGATATCACTTACAGGGACAGTTTACCATAAGATGAAATCTCTGTCATCATTTACTCACCTTCGTGTTAAAATAAGAAATTCTGAAGAATGTCTCATTTCTGTCCATACATTGAAAGTCAGGAGGTCCAATGTTAAGACATCTTTAACTTTCCATTATATGGACAAAAACAACTGAAACATTCTTCAAAAAATCTTTGTCTTCCACAGAAGAAAGTAAGTCATACATCTTTGGAACAACATGATAATTCATGTCATAATTATCAATAAGTACATAATAAATACATAATGTATATTTTCATTTCTGGGTGGACATTTCAGAATGGCCATATCAAAAGTATCAAAAGATAACTTTGGTCAACTGTAATGTTGCGTTTTGAGGTTTTGTACTCGAGTCTGTCCAATACAAGTACTAATGGTACACTAATGATGCAGGATTGTCGCACCTTTAGGAGGTGCACAACTTGCCTAATTGTAAATCTATAAAGTAGGCTGTGAACATTGTCTGAGTCTTTTACTAATGTATACACTTTTATAGCAGCCTGAAGACAGTCATTATCCCACTTAAACTGCAGGGACATTTCTTTCTGCCTCACACATACACTCCAGGGCCACTCCATAGCAGAGTGCCTGTAAGCACATTACATAATCAAACAGTCATTACTGCTGAATGTGTGCTTGTGTGAGACAGAGAGAGACTGACTGATGGGAGTAAAGCAGAGTGGATCAGTTCAGGATGAGAGATGTAGAAAAGGGGCTTAAAGCACTGTATACTAACTGCTAGTGATTTTTTGAGCAAACAAAAAGAGATATTCTTAATAAAAGTTAAGACTCGTCATTAAAACTGCATGTCTACATCACAGGGAAGATTTGCATAACACTCCATACTCCATGCAGAGTGCACAAAGTAAGCAGAGTCACAGTGTGTAGCTGAATGTGTGATTGACACTCTTGTGACTGACTGAGGAAGAAAAAGAAAGTTCAGAGGAGGCGGGCTGCAAACCCCCGAGAACTGGTCCCTCCACTATCCCTTTAAGTTATATTTACAACACTGTTTCAATGCAAATATTTGAGTGTGTGCAGCGCATTTTACGGGGACTATTTCCTGATCCTGTGAGAGAGTAGCCTACAATGTGAACACTTCCAACTCGCAAGGACAGTCTAGTGCTCTTTGTAGTACGTTTCAATATAACGAATTTGCTACCTATTCAAATGCGTGTTTTGAGCTTGGCATTTCTCCAATCACAAATGCAGACATGGTGTTATGTTTATTAAAAGGACCGTATGAGTCATATAATCAGTAATTATGGGATGCAACAAATCAGTCTCGTCGCGCCGGGACACGGCATCACAACATGGGAAGGGGCGTAAGATTTGACGCTTGAAGTATTTCACAAACTGGATAGCAGGGATAATTACACAAAATAATGTTCTTTTTAGCAACATCAATGACCCCTTTAAACTCCGCCCCTTTCTTACAAGCTACTGCAAACCCCCGATCAGATCTGTGCATTAATACGTCATGGTACTGTCATGAACGTGCATCCAAGTTTGACATGGAAGAGAAAAAATTGTTCAATAAAGACTTTTTTTTTCTTTGCACACAAAAAGCTTATTCTCGTAGCTTCATAAAATTAGTTGAACCACTGATGTCAAATGGACTATTTTAACAATGTCTGTACTACCTTTCTGGGCCTTGAACGTGGTACATTGCTGTCTATGGAGGGTCAGAAAGCTCTCGTAGTTCATCAAAAATATCTTAATTTGTGTTCTGAAGATGAACAAAGGTCTTACAGGTTTGCAATGCCAATAAGTAATTAATGACAGAATCTAAATTTTTCGGTGACTATCCCTATATTTTCAGTAGCACAAATAGTGGAGGAGAAGTTAAATCCCTAAAGTATGAGCAAAATCAACAGCGATGCTTGCCTTAGCAAACACCTCTAACAACCTGTGATGTCTGCGCTTGGATTTTTGCAAGCAGAGTATCTAATATAGGCACAGAAAGCTCACCTCTCTTCCTGCTGGTCAGGTTTATGGAACTCAGATATGACATTGAGCTCTTCTTCCGCTGAAACACACAGAAGCATGGATATGTAACTGTAATTATCATTCCATTGAATATTTCTAATCACTTTGCACAGGACTGCTCTTGTTTATTGTGTGTTTGTTACCTCTGGTTCAAACATGGCTCCGCTATATATTGGGTTTGCTGTTGTTCGTCTTTTGCGTTCCTGACGCCTGCTTTGAATCTCTACATAAACAAAGTGCGAAAGATCAATACACTTGCATGCACACAAACAAACCCACACGCACTCATTTATTTCTCCTGACCTTCTAAATAGTCGCGTGTGACCAGTCCCAGAGACAACATGAAGGCCAGTTTCTGTGGAAAGAATGAGTGCCATTATCATCATCATCATAATTTACATCACCACACTTATCATTATCGTCATTATAAACTGTGATGTAAACGTAAGTGTATTTTACCAGAGGGCTCTCCTGATGTTTGGAGGAAGGAGTGTGTGTGTTGGTGGGGGCAGGTGAAGATGGCGCATCTAAAGACAGTGGAGGTGAAGTGTGTGTAGGCGTGTCTGGAGAGATGAGCAATGAAGTCTTTGGCTCTGTCCCATATTCCACTGCGGGTATCTGAAGCAGAAACAAAGATGTATTAATACATACACTACAGTTTATTTAACAGTTTGTAGTCAGTAAAGTTGTTTTAAAATGTTTCTACAAGAAGTTTCCTATGCTCAACATGACTGCAAAAATACATTAAACATTTTATGTACTAATCAATGTTTTAGAGTAAATCTCTCACCGTGTTGTCAGAGCTTGGGCTGTTGTGAGGTAACTGCTGTGTGTGTGTCTGTGCAGACGGCAGTGTTTGTGTAGATGGGGAGATCAGGATGCTTGTGTTGTTTGAGCTGTTGGAGCAGGGCAGGCCATTGAGGATTCGCATCTGCTGGACGTGACCAGAGGAAGGAAGGGCAGTGCTCAGTAACACCGGTGACTGTAAGGTGTGAAGAGAAACCTGACCAACAGCTGGAGACAAAGATGCTGGAGGTTTTGGCCTGACCTGCTCACACACACACACACACACACACACACACACACACACACACACACACACACACACACACACACACACACACACACACACACACACACACACACACACACACACACACACACACACACACACACACACACACAGGAAAAAGAGAATAATTATTTGTGTAATGACTGGAGAAATTAAAAGGTGGACCTTAGCAGTGAAAAATTACTGCGCTATCAGAAAAGTGATGCTTAACTCAGCAATTTAACACAGCAGGTCGTTCACATCTATTTCAGTTTACAGAAAGATACTATTTCACAATACCACTAACACCAACTCCACTCCAACATAATTAAAACGTGTCTACTTATCGTCTATTATTTAATAATATTATAATTAATTATAATAATGTTTAATTATTTGTTATAATCCTTATCTTTTAGTTTGCATCCATCGAGTTTAATAAAATGAGATGAAGTACCATTTATTTGTGAAGTATGTAACTAACTGAATTATAAAAAACTTTTTAATATTTAATATAATATGAACCATTTTTCAATACATTTCCAAGTGACTATTTGTGAAATACACAACCTAAAGTTTGAGGTCAGTGAGATTTTTTTTCTATTGATACTTGTAAAGATATTTATCATGTTAAAATGATTTTTATTTTAAATAAATATTGTTCTTTTGAACTATTTATAAAATAAATAAAATGGGATCATGTGACAGTGAAGACTGAAGTAATGACTGTTGAAAATTCAGCTTTGCCATTAAAATAATAAATTACATTTCAATATATAGCAACATGTGTTCCTGTGGCTCAGTGGTAGAGCATTGCGTTAGCAGCGCAAAAGGTTGTGGGTTCAATTCCCGAGGAACACACATACTGACAAAATGTATAACCTGAATGCACTGTAAGTCTCTTTGGATAAAAGCGTCTGCTAAATGCATAAATGTAAATGATAGCAATCAGTTATTTTAATTAAATATTTTTTTTTTTTAAATCTTACGGATTTTAATCTAAATTTATATACCGATATGTAATATTAAATTACTATGTGATGCATGATTTATACCAACCAACCCTAGAACTATATGCAAGGGCACACAAACAACACATACAACAGAGAATACAAAAGCACAAAATACTGCTGGAGAGAGATCAGGGTTAAGGATCAATTTACTGTCGGGTCAAAAGCAACAGCCAAAGCAGGGATTGCAAATGTCACCACTGTGCAAGCACAAAGAAATTAAATCCAGAGCAGGAAAGAAAGGTGGAGTATGAAGAAAATATCACACATAAAAGTAACGCCTGCAGTTGAAAAAAAAAACAAGACATATACTGTAGATGCACACTAACACTCAGCGTTGAGGGGTTTTCACTAGTCCAGCCAGGCAGTAGGGTGTGAAGGGTTTCTATGGAAACAAACCTGCAGTAGAGTGGCTGGCCGAGTTGTCTGTCTGGTTGGTGGGACAAACTGAGGAACTTTGATTGGTTGGGAGGCAGCTTGCACCTGTGACAAGAAACCCTTACTTCACTAACCTGTCCAACATACATCCTACAACAAATAACTAACTATTTAAGCCATAAATAGAGGCAGATGCATTGGAATAATTGTGTCTAAAATCGAAAAGTACCAGCCCTGGGGCCTCATTTATAACCATTGCGTACGCACAAAACTTGCCCTGACAGAGGCGTACGCCACTTCCTACGCAAAAGGTGTGATTTTAAACTGTTTTCATGTCGATGTACACATTTACATTAAATAGTCCACTCTCATAATGTAAATACGCACTGAAATTACATAAAGTCATTATGCAGAAGTTAAACAAAAATTAGGCTATTAATTTAGACATTTGTAGTGGATGCGCTTCATCACTTTTCCTGTGGCATGCTACAGTATGTTTTAATGACAGCGATGCTATAGGTGCACAATAATTCATCTTTAAACTGCAGATCTCATGTTATGAGAAAATATTTTTAGCGAGAACAATGATCACTGATGCACACTTACTAGAGGACACTGCTGGACATTCGGTGGTTGAACGGTCCATTGTCCGGTTTGAATAGGTCCAATGATAATAACTTACTGTACAACCGCAGCTGCACGGAGGTGTTAATGTTGTGTGAAACAATCTCCACAACATTATGAAAAATACCACTGTATTTGAAGGATACAACTGGAAGTAAACGGTAAGAATTGCACTTTTCATTTTTAAAATACGTCAGCGAGTCAGACAATTGTTTTTACACTGAAATAAATAGGCCTATCTGTTTCCACTAAATAGCCAGTGTAAAAGAATGAGATCAACTTTATTCTTTATAACTTGAAACAATTATTCTAAAATATTTACTTGATAAATATTTTAAACCGTTTTTTTATGAATATTTTGCTATGTTTATTCTAAAACATAAAGATATTGGATGACTTTTAGCAAAAAAAAAAAAGAAAGTTTGGCACAAATGGCATTTATAGTCCGTATCTCATATTTCCTTAACGTCTTGTTAAACATGGTGTCACATGGATGGGAATATGCATGGAAATGATATGCAGATGAGGTTATGCATCGTAAAACTAGGCGTTGTAAGCTCCATATATGGTGATTTCTGGGAGGAGACGGGATGGAGATGCATGTACGCACAATCTTCCCCTGGCTGGGATTTATAAATGGATTTTAGCTCAGGTTCCGGCGTACGCATGGTTTTATAAATCTGAAAAAATTCAGCGTACGCAAAATCAAGCTTTTGTGCCTACGTACACTTTTAGGATTAAATCTACGGAGAGTTTTATAAATGAGACCCCAGATATGAGGCCCCTGAGCTCTTGGGATCTAAGTTAAATTGCCTCCCAACTCACATGCAGTTAGCAAAACAAGCGGGAATAAGAAAACAAAACTCGTCTTGTACTATAACGCAGGGTTCCAGACTAACATTTGAGAGCAGTGGCACCAGCGCCACTAAGTTCTACAGATGGTGGCGCCAGGAGCAGATTTGGTAGCGCTGGGGGTGGTGTGTGGGACTATTAAAATATAGATTTAATCATGAAATTACTATTGTTTTGCATTAATAAGTACAGTTACTAATAATATTATATGCTCATTTCTGGTTTCTTTCATGTTTATACAGATTTGACAGTAAAGCACTAAGCTTGAGTTGGGATGCATACAAAATTTCATTTCATTAACAACAGTAACGTGCAAAATCAAATTTTTATATAGAAAATGTATATATTTCACTCTTATAAAATGTACCATTATTCTTCTATAGTATTATATAGAACTGACCAACTTCAGTGATTCTGTGATTTAGTCACAAATTGAAGAAAGGTTTGTGTTTTCTAGGCACTTTGTGACTTTTCTTACTTCATACACAAAAAAGTTACATTGAAATTGTATAATTTTAGAGCTTTAAAGTGCTGGAAATAGTTGTGTGAAATGCTTGAAAGCCATTGAAAAGTGCTTGAATTTCGCTCTCAAAAGGTTGTACAAACCCTGAAATGAATAAAGTAATGCCTTCAACTATTTCTACCACAACACCATGGTTATAGTTAGCATTAATAGGTATGGTTTTCTGACGTACTTCAGCGCTGTTTATAACAGAGAATTCTGTGCAGAATTTGAACGATTCTCACTAGATCTCGCAGCAACCTTATTCATTGTGCGGCGAATTCAAACGCTTATCACTGGATCTGAAGCTGAAACGTAGCGCGGTTTAGTTTCACTTTCGTTTCGTTTCGTTTGATGTTTCTCATATGTTACAGAATTGGCAGCGCTTATGAGTAGAACAATGCGGTGGTCGCACCAGTGTGACCACTCACAAAAATGAGTTGCACTGGCAGAAAAAATGGTCACAGACTGAAGCCCTGCTAGGATTGTCAAAACAACTGAAGAAATACTTACAACAACAGTGCTATTGGGTATGACTCGCACTGGCTCTGCTCCCTGATTGGACGTTTGGATGACCGGTTGGAAGTTTACTGGGGACTTTTGAGGATCTGAGCTAGGAGGGCTTGTCAGGAGTGTGCTGCCAAGGGTTGTAACCACGGTGATAGTAGGTGCTGGTGTTATGATGATAGGTGAGGTGGGTGTGGCAGCTCTCAGCACCAGAGGTAGAGTCTTTGGAGCAATGACAGGGACCACAGAGCTCTACGGGGTCACAAACACATATGCTGTTGTAAACGTGTTCACTTTTTCCTTTTATAGGTTAGGTATGGAAGCCCGTTTCCACAACTGAAATTTTTTTTTTAAGTAATTGTGACTTTTTCTCTCACAATTCTGGCTTTTTTTCAGAATTGAGAGATAGAAACTTGCAATTACCTGTAATAAAGTCAGAATTGCAAGATACAAATTTGCAATTTAGAATTGCGAGAACTCACAATTCTGCCTTTTTTCTTGTAATTCTGACTTTATAACTTGCAATTCTAAGAAAAAAAGGCAGAATTGTGAGATAAAGTCGCAATTACCTTGTGGCAGAATGGGCTTCCATTAGTCTTCTTACTGAGCCTAATGCTCTGCAGAATATTCTGGTCACTCTTCTTATAATGAAAAAAAAAGCCACTGAAATAACGTTACCAAAGCAACAGTGAGGGTAACTGCTCTATCTAAAAAGAAAGCTGACATATGTCAGAGCTTTTAGTTTTTTTAGCAAATACTTAAATACGTTAATATTCAGTCTCCACTAGTGACAGGATAATAAAACTTAAAAAGGCATACACACATTCCTAAGATATAAACTGTGCATGTACACAAAGTATTTCTGAAAAAAAACAGTTTAATTATTTGAGGTGTTTGCATGAACTTTTTTTGCCAACTGAGCCATTAATGCAATTACTTGGATGTGTGTAAACGTAGCTATTAAGTCTCAAAAACAAGATCAGTTTGATTCATGAATAAATAATTCAGGTCGCTGACTCAAAACAATTAATTCTTCTCATTGACTTTCATGAATATGCCAAAGAGAATTTGGGCAGATATCAAGTGGATAACAAAATTAAACTTTAAGCCCATTCTTCACACAAAGCTATAATATGGTTTCAGGAGTCACGCGGACCACTTTTAGGTGCCCCTGCTTAGCCCAACTGCATGGAAAAGCATAACCAACACAATACAAAAAAATTATCAGAATAATATTTCTATATAGACCTTTTTTATAATACTTCTATGGTGCGTCTTTGTAATTTTGGAGCTTGCTAGCATAGGTCTTCATTCCTTTTTTTGTTCACAGATACAAAGTCAGACATATAGGTTTGGAATGACATGAAAGCAAGTAACTAATGCCAGAATTTTTTGTTTTGTGTGAACTAATCCTTTAAATGTTCAGCAAAGACAAGGCATTGTCTTTAGAGGGGTCCTGTATGGAGTCCAACTGCATCTGACAGGGTATTGCATCTTGTGATTTGTGTGGGTACCTGTGGAGTAGTGAGGCTGGCAGCAGGCAGAGGCGTCTGTGTGATGAGCAAGGTAGACGTTTGCCCATCGGCTTGTAGTGTCTGCAGCTTCATATCTTCTTGTTTCACCAGTAGATCCCTCCTTAACTGCTCCACAACCTTTTTCTGAGGGAGAAAGAGAACAAGCGCCTGTTCATTTTTTGTGTGTTCTGTCACTCGTACCTGCAATGAAGTCTCTCTCACTCACACCCTCTCTTTCTGCCTGCTGTTGATAAGAGAGTTTGTGATGTTGGATTTGGGCCCATTTGCACTGACAGCAAGAGAGAACATGGAGTCCCTACAGCTGAACATCACTCTCTTTGTCTCTTTCTCTCTCAGGCAGGGGGCCAAAAGTACTCTGCCTTCAAAAACATCTTAAAAGTGATTAAAAAACAACAATCGGATTACGGCATAACAGGAACATTTGGCAGTAATGTATTACCATTAACATCAGTTGTGACTATGAACTATGTCCAGTACACAGCTGAAAGGAGTGCTTCGTCAAATCAAGCGTAACCTCAGTAATTAGGGAAAGATTTATTGAATTAATGTGAACTGTGTCTAAAACTCTGCCTCTCTAAACCATTATTAAGGTATATATATATATATATATATATATATGAACTGGATAATTCACTCCAAAATGAAAATTGTGTCATCATTCACTCACCCTCCTGCCATTTTAAACCTGTATGACTTTCTTCTGCGGAACACAAAAGAAGATATTTTGAAGACTGTTTCAGTGTGTTTCTTTTTTTTTTAAATGAAAGTCAATGAGTTCAGTTGGTTTGGACCTTATTTACTTTAATTGTATGAACAAAAACAGTTGAAACATTATTCAAAATATCTTTTTTTCCGCCATAAGAAAGTATTTTTATAAAATGTTTAGAATTTTTAATTTTCTGAGTGGACTTTCCCCTTTAAGAGTCTAAACAATGACAAAAAGTGTTTGGTTAACTTGTTAGAAAACAGCATTAATAACATTTCTATTTGGTTCTGCTAGTAGAACATTAATTCACCTTTAAAGGTTAAAATCTTCATCTGTTCATATTTATAATGCCATCAAATCTTTTTATATTTTAGAAAGATTCCCACATATTAAGAACTAGGCCATTAGCATTTACAAGGACACACGAGCCCTACATTTGCATAATAAGCTTAAAACACTCTTATGAAAAACATTTTCAAAATAGACATGCTTTAGTGACATCTGTGGTAGGTTCTTTACAGATTACCAATCATCTTACAATGAATGCGGCAGAAATGGAACTCATATGTAGAAGAATGAAAAATAAACAATCTGCATACTTACACACTTATTAAGCTCAGTTATAACTGAGAAAAAAACTCTACTGAGAAAAAAAAAGATTGTGATTTTAAATGGTGAACACACTCATTCCACACATACTCCAAATGCAATTTATTTGAAGCCATTTGCTGTCTATGTTATAGTTTGGCATCAAAAAACTTGCACATATACACACACACATGAGCATGTGTACACAAAGCAACATTAAAAGAGTATGGATCCATAACAATTATAAAGTGAGGACAGAAGGAGGGAGAAATCAAAACTTTCAGATGGCTGTAAGAGTGACTGGCTTTACTCAATGCAGGCTACAAATGTGTAATACAGCTTGTTTGTGTTCAGAGTATGTGTTGATTCTGTATCCAGTTAAGACAGAGTGACAGATACATTACTGAATATGAACACAACCCCCCCACCCCAGCACAGTCCTCTCACCGACTACAGCTTTAACAGGCTCCCTCCACCATCTGTTAGACTCACACACTCCTAGATCTGGGAGAATTCCACCGGACACCGAATGTGTGCGAGCGAGGAAGGCAGTGCACTTTATTAAACAGCGCTGCAGGCTGATACATTTCTGAATGCCGAAGCTTTAAGACAGTCACAGTGATTATAGGGCTGACCTTGTGTTTCTCTTCTTCCTTTTTCTCTACAGAATGATTTCAGGTGTGTGTTTTTTTCCTGTTGATGGTAGCCGCTTTGTTCTGTTACTTTAAAAAGCTTTGAGACACTGATTAAAATTCCTCTCCGCTGCCTGCAGCGCATCTTTTCTCCATCTCCTCCACAGAACTTTGGGTTCTGTACAGTAAGCTCAAGCAAAGGACAGTACGCCACGTTATCATCCCCAGACAATAATCATCAGTTATTGAAATGTCAAATAAAAGGGGGGATAACAGATTTGTGCGTGTGTGTGTTAGCAAATTGTTCATTTGGCAACACAAAACCACAGCGCACAAATCACACCACAAATGTTCAGCACAATACGACACAAAACAATGCCATGATGCAACACAGGTTTCAGAACCTAACAAGATCGCCTCGTTTTCTCGGGACACCAAGAGGACTTTCAGACCCCAAGTAATTGAACTGATCAAGACACACGTGTAGCTCACAGAGAACACTAATACGGCAGCAGGTGTTCTCTCAGAGAGCAGCTCTCACCTGCCGCTCACTCAGCGCTGTGATCTTGGCCTGCAGGTCACGGAGCTGCAGCTTCAGATCTGCATTCTGTACAAAGAACACACACACTCCTCCCTGATACACTAGTCCAGCGGCCGGTATATGAGAGCGTATCGATCAAACAGTAAAGGAAATGTTCAGTGAGGGAGACGCACCTGTGGATCTTGCTTCATCTGGCTCACGAGTTTCTGCAGGGAAGAGAGAGAGAGGAAGTTTTAGCATTCTCATGAGTGGGAAACACATGCCGATGCAGTGATATCTAGAGGACAGTGAGGGTACTGCAGCTGCAACAATTACACACTCCGTCCTTATGGTGTGAGGGGAGGGCTGTGGGGATACCTGATGGATCTGGATTTCCACTTTGAGTGCTTCCTGTAAATTTTGCAGTTCCATCATCGATCTCTTCTTCCCAAAACCCAACACAGCTGCCTGGCAAATAAGAGAGCATATTATTTCATTAATTGAGATGTATTGAATGACTATGAATAAAAAAGTAGTAAGAGAGCTTTTTAGGTCTGACAGTGTGCATGACTATGCCATGCCAGATCTGTTAGTGTGCTAGTGTGAGTGTGTGTAAATCTGCTCAGTGTGAGTAGGATATATCTCTGTGTACTGATTCAATCAGAACTACTCTCATCAAATCCTGCCTGAACACCATGGATCAAACTGAACAGCGCTCTTTTGCACATGCACAATCCTGTTCTCTCCCTCTGTCATTCTTCTTTGGGGGGAAACGATGCTGATGCATGCATTAACTGTTTCTGTCTCTCCCAGCCTCTGAGAGTCTGTTGTAAAGTAAGCTCTTCAGAGCTATGCTGCTGTTTTGAGTAATAATTACACTGTGTAGTTCAGGAAAACATTTCAGTTAATTAGCTAGCCAATGAAACACCATACAACTGACCATCACACAGTTGTGTCACAATGTGTGCACCCCCCTTAGGACAATTTATTCAATACCTTCCCAACGTCTGCCGTCTTGAACACCATCCAACTGGCAGAGTGGGGGTGGAGCTGGAATAGACAAGAGAGGATAGTAAGGAGCACACACACATTTACACACAGCAGCGCTCTGTGAGTGACAAATCTACATCAGAACAATATTGAAGAGATATCAGAAGAAATACATAAAGTGGAAGCTTTGGGAAAAAAAGATTTAGGCTGCCTGCAAAGGTTGCCGATTCAGTCCTACATTGATAGGACACAGAAATCGGAGGCTTACTGGAAAATAAACTATGCTTCTTTATTCGCTGAAGTCACTTAAAAGGATACTTGAGCCCCAAAAAATAATCTGTCATCATTACCTCATGTTCTTCCAAACTTGTGTGCCTTTTTAGACAGAGGTTTTTTTAACAGTGTTTTAATTTTTGAGTGAACTATTCCTTTAAATCAAGGTTCCTAAAATGGAAGAACTACAAATTGCTTGTATGAAAAACTGTCCATCATACACTAAACGACTGAGGATCATACACTACCAGACTTTGAAGTCCTTCCCATCACAACAAATCCACGCAGAAACAAGCACTGTTGCTCAGAGAAGCTATCAAATGAAAACAATGTGTTCTAAAATCAGCTCGAAATATCAAACATGTTTGACATCCTCCGTCTGGATGGAATTAAAGACTGAACTTTAAAAAAAAAGTAGTTTGTAACAATAATATACGTGATTTTCTATGGAATTTGTCAACTCAAATCTGCAGACTGAAAAATCTAAAGTTGAGAGAACTTAAACGTGTAAGGCAACCAGCTTCAGTAGAATTTTGAGTTTTCTCAACTTGTTGTTTTAAGTTTATACAAAAATAAGTTGAGAAAACAAAAAAATCGGCTGAAGCTGGTTGCCTTAAATGTGTAAGTTTGTTTAACTTATTTTAATTAGATTTTTTTTAATTGTGGCTCTGACGTTCAGTAACTAGCGTCGACGTCTCCAGACTGTAAATCAGGGCAAAAAAGTAGCTAGTACAATGTCAGCATATTTACAGAGGTCAACATAGTCCCTTGAAGACAAGTACGTTCACTTGGCGGCCATATTGGTAACAACACTTGGAAGCTATCTAAAGCTTTATTGTCTTGTATTGGGAAAGACCGAAATCTTAATTTCAAAAACATAATTCAAATCAGGAATATAATAATAAATTGTGCTTTTGCTTTTTAAGGCCAACTCACTCAAAGGGGTATTTTTCAGCCAATAACAAGCACGTTCTATACTAAACGAACAATTGGCTTATTTAACAGCCGCCACGTTGAAAGTTGCAATGCCTCCATCAAAAATTGTAATGCAGGAATATAGCCAGACACTATATTTTGAACATTGTCATTTCTCCTCATTCATAGATGTACAAGTGGACTGTCTCTATCTTATACGTCTTTGGAGTTGAATTAAATGATGCCAGTGCAAATTCACTCACTTCCTGCTTTCTCTGGTTTGTTTGAGCTGTTATTTTTTGTTCTTGGTACTTGTGTCACAGAATCAGTCTTCTGTCTCTGCCACAGATCATCACTCTGAGACTACCAGATGGGCACTCCACATACTAAGAGCCTCTCACTCGTCTACAGAGCGGCACCCTCTATCTGTAGTTGCACCAGTCACTGATGTATCTGCCTCAGGACAGTATTTAAGCAAAGGAATATAAAAATGTATATAACGAACCTTACAAACCCACAGAAAGTATTACATTTTTTCCTATGAAGAACATCAGATCCTGCATTGTAAATGTCCACAGCAGAACAGCAGAGCAAAAGAGGGCAACTTTCTGGGACTTCTGTATTCAGTAGGGGCAAACAGCCAGTGATCATAACACACACACACACACACACACACACACACACACACACACACACACACACACACACACACACACACACACACACACACACACACACACACACACACACACACACACACACACACACACACACACACACACACACACACACACACACACACACACACACACACACACACACACACACACACACACACACACACACACACACACACACACACACACACACACCTGCCTGATCAGACTGGCACACCAAACCCTCACCTGTAGGCTCAGTAAACAGGCTGAACCACAAGTAATTCAGAACTACTTAGAGAAAAGGAACATGATACACCCTTTCTCATTCTCTGTCCAATGCTTGCACTCGAACCTAATCAAATTTAACCAAACTTTCAAGGCCTGCACTCAAAGCAGTGTTCTGGCATATGGAATTGCTTAATTAACACTTAATTCACTCATATATGCATAGCAGGCTAGGCTATATGTTTAATTTCTTATGTTCACATATTAATATAATCCTTAATTTTTTTCTGGAATACTTAATATAATAATATGTATGTTAATAGAGTGCTGCAGGGATGATATATTTTTGTACCCCACAACCTTGAAATAACTAAGTTTAAGTTATAATTGTTGCACTTCCAGTTTAATCCGATTCAAGTAAATGTGTTTGTTTTGTTTTACAATGGATTTTCGATTAAATGCCTGAAGAAGTGTGGTTGACACTCAAGATATTTTCTCATTTTAGTCTACAACAAAATACATCAGTAATAGCCCCTTAGTGAATTTTTCAAAGTTTTTAGGTGTGTTGAAAAAGTCCATTGCTAAATGGGGCTACAGAGGTTGTTAGGGACATTAAATGTCATCACACTAAACTTTTTTTTAAGACCGAAAGCTTTGAAGCTTTATTGCCTATGCTTAGCTTTTTACTACTCCCAATTGTATTTAGGCTTCAAAATTGATAAAAGTTGTGTTTATTTATGAGTAACTTTTGTTGTTAACAGAGCTTATTTTCTGCAATAATCCAAAAGCCAATGGAAAAATCCTATTGGGTTTTTGTCAAGGGAACCAGGGTGATGCTAACTTCCGGGTTGGCCTACAAAAATACATTATCACTGCAGGACTTTATTAATGGTAATATAAGGGCAAAAATATTCAAAACAAAATGGAGATGAGGTGAAAGAGAGATGTAGGATTCGCAAAATTGTAGGAACTGACAGATTTGGAATTTAATGAAGTTTTTGTAACCTTTGCATCTCTCCATCAATTAGTCTATCTGTTCAGAAGCCAACTCTTCAGAACGTCCATTCTTCATAGATGCGGGAGCCTATCCCAGTAACTTGAGAGTTGAGACACTGCCATAATATTTGAGGACTAACAGTCAATTATTTATCACAAATTTTAGGGCGTCATTTTAGTGGTAAACATTCACTCTGAGAGAAAATTAATTCATGTTTATTGGAGATTGTCACTGTACTGCTGAGTGCATGAACATATATTTTATTCAACTGAATACATCTTGTGAGTATCCATGACATGTTTAATCCTTAAATGGGTTATGTTTCCTGGGGGAAACAGACATTTGAGAGGTTGGGGGAGGGCAGTGAATGTGTGGGCCTTATGTCTGAGAAAAAATACTGAAAAGGGGGCCCTGAAACCACTCAGGTCAAGTGACTTGGTATAAAAAACTCTGGCATCTACTCACCATCTTTATGTTAAAGTAACATGATGGCAGCATGCAGTGAGAAGAGCACTAACATTGAGGTAAACGCTGATATTTTACATGTTATTGACACAAAATATACAACTGTGTGTGAATACACAACTGTAAACTAAAAATCAAAGCAATATTTCAAACAAAAGCATGAAATTGATTATTTGATAATGCATACATAAATAATGAGTTCATTGCACATTAAGGGTGAAACGTCAAGTAATGCAAGTATTTTACAGAATGGATTCATCGCAGAAAGAAGCAGGTGGAGAGAAGAAAAAATGGCTGTACAGTCAGTCAACATAGTTGATAATGGAAGAGCACAGCTACACATGCATAAAACATGGCAGAACTGAAGAGAAGAGAATCGTGTATTCTTTAATAACTTAGTACATGTAGCCATTTCGAGCTAAAAAAGATATCTAAAACAGGGTGTGATTTTGACGAGGAACAAACCATAGTGTTTGACGGCTATTCAGTACCAGCTGAGCTAATCACTAAAACAGCACTAATACACAAAATACACACAATCTTGTGAAACACTGAGAGAGTGAGAAAGCAGCTAAAGTCGTTAAAGCGGACCGAGCGCCATCTGAAAGCTTGAGAAGGTCATCATCATCCTCATCAGCATCATTAGCGTTCCAGCGCATCCACACCGGAAACAGCACCATCACTTTATATACTCACACAATCACACATCAAACTCACTACACAGGGCCTACAACTTTCCTCACAGATTTAAGAGAGCATATTTAAGGAGACTTTATTACAGCGAGCTCGGGTTTGTGCTGATATGTCAAGGCGTGGTGCCGAGAACACGAACTGGGGGAAAATATTTCACGATCACACGTCTTGTCGCCCTAGCGGCTCTTGTCTTAACAATAATAGTAGCTCAACACCGCGAGAGCTGCTCGAGCTCAACACATCAAGAGTACACATATACACACTTTATCAGGTTTATTGCTCGAGATCTCGTACCTTGCTCTTGTGAATGTTAGCGCAAAGTGCATTTGTAATGGCTGTTTGACGGCATGGTGTGAAAACTACGGCACGCGCTGGAATCACATTTTCATCCATTTTAACGCAATTCTGCTAACCAAGTGTCGTTTAAAGGGTGTTTCGGTGCTATTCGAGGCGTTATTGTGTAACGGCTGTAAGTTATAACGTTTCGTTGACTGCAGCTGCACTCTCTCCTGCAACTCCTACAATAAAGAGAAATGAACAAACCCCCCCCCCCCTGCGCTGGCTCTGCGCTTTCACATCCACTCAAATCACTACCAACATAATCACATAAAGAACGCGAAAAGAGTTCCAAGACACCGCTCCCAAAAGTTCACAAAATAAAGATGAAAAAAACCGAGGTGCACTTACCCTTGTACACACTCCTCCAGCAGTCAAACCCCGATCTTCATACACTTACAGACACTCACCAATTATTTAAATATATATCTACAAACAGCCGAGCATTTCACCACTAAAACCCTATCCCGCGGATGAATTTACTCCCTTTAGCGCCCTAAAGTTTTGTACAGCGTAGCAGAAGGAATCTTCGCTTTGTTCGCTTGATTTTGAACCAAAAATACATAAAAAGACAGAAACTGATATACAAAACAAGAACTCTTCTTCCATCCCATTCACCCCCAGCTTGTGCGCTCGGCGTATCAATGCGCGCAGGAGAGAGATAATGGGACAGCAAAACCATGCCGTATAACGCACAAAATAACTCGTCTTAAAGAACACATTATTCGCCATGTTGGAAATGTATTTAATATTGTCGCAAACCGGGGCGAAAGGATTATTGCTGAGCGCGAAATAACACTTAGAAGAAGAGAACTAGTTTGTGTAACGGTGCGGCGAATTTATTTCACTTTGCCTAAGGAACGGTTGTAGTGCGCCCCCCATTGCCTAGGGATAAGCCCCGGATGTAAACTCAGTGAAACTCATGTTGAGTGAAGTTACAATAATGTGCATCCAGTGTGGGCCAGAGATATTGTTAGGACAACAAGAACGAGATTTGCTCACGTATTTAATAAATGACGGTATTTTTTAAATGTTTTATCCATGATAATTTAAGTCAACCTAAAATATCGTCGCGTCAAGCCGGCAGAGCTGCTTTAGACGCATTCAAATACAACATTCACATTGCGATAAACACAAAAGTGTTTTAATAAATCATTTCAAAAGGCATTTTATTTCTAGCAATATTGCATTACATCATGTTTTTTGGAAATTTCTGGTGATTTAGCTGGTGAGTAGCTGTCTTGTACAAATGCTCTGCTATACAAACACAATATATGTCCAATTATAATCCATTTCCACTGCCTACTTCCTTTCAGTTAATGTGGAGTAGCCTACTGTTTATGCATACTGTGAAATTGTTCTGTTTGGTGTTATTTTATATAAAGAGTGATTAGTGAATACACACTAATTTTCCTACAATTACTTTTCTTTCTGTATTCGTGTGTCAATACTGCCAGACATGTTGTGGCCAGTGTTCTAGTGGCACCCGTCGTGTGTAGTGAACGGTAGGGGGAGACAGAGGGCTGTGTTTATGAACGATCGATCCTGCTCTCAGCACCGCTTTCTTTTCTAGGCCCTTGCCTCCTAAACTGGTCCACACTCTCTGTCCTCAGCACCACTGAGTCATCACAGTTCGCTTTGAATTAACACTCCGCATAAAAAGAACAAGAAGTACAAGCCACAACATTTTTACATCCATTTAATAATGAAACACAGAAGTGACATCATTGTCGAGACAGTGCAAACATAACATGCTGAATTAGTTCAAATGAATATATCAGATGAGAGAACTTTTTTTCAAAGCCAAAAAGTGATGATTGAAAATGTAAACAAAAAGAGCCGAAAATAATGGCAAACAAGCAGCTGATGTGTAAATGAATGTAACCACAGCATCGCTTTCCATGTGTGTTTTATTACAGAGCTCTGATGTTTCTCTGTTTCATTTCGTAGCACTCTTGGTTTGGAGGCACAAAGAGTTGAGGACGCCCGTGTAGCACCGATCTTATTATGAAACATTTCCAGGAGGTCAGTGAAAATAGTTGTTTACTATTTTGGGATATGCATGCATACTGATTGATTGCATTTACTTTACATAGACATTCCTAGAAGACTTTCTTAGCAAAGTAAGCACAAGAAGTTAGGAATACACACTGCTTGCTAAGGTCCTCGACCCTACTATCCATTGCACAGCAGTGCATGTTGGCAACCATCAGAATCTTCAGTAGCTTCTGCTATTTATCTTTTTCTATTTCATCTAACACAATGAAAGATCAGCTGGTAGTCAGTGACTCATCCCACTTCAGCTCTTGTGACATTGGAACTCATTGAGCTGTTTCCTCTCTGGCTGATTGTGATTGGCTGTTGTGTCTGTGATCTTTGTGAAAGACATTGATAAAGTATCAAATGGATTTCTGCACTGCTCCTCCAGACTCATCCGAGGTGACTGAACTAATCAAGACTCCATTTATCCGGAAGTCCCACACTGCCAGAGACTGAGTCAGACATTCTTTTTGTCAACACGTGTTTACATAGAGTAAAGAGCAAAGGAGACTCTCAGAGTTAATGAAAGGGCACATGATAAGGTGCTTAGCATCTCGTTCCCAAACAGTGTATTTTACACAGTCATTATGCAGTTGACGCATGACACCCTAACAAACAAAATACTGAAACACATTATCAATAAAGGTCAGTCACAACCAATGCATTACAATTAAACAAGATCTTCTTTCTAACAGCTATCATCTATAGTCATCTAAACTTTGATTGCTGTTATATACTTTATAGCATAAGTATAGTGTATTTTATTGTATTATACAGTATGATATGCAATACCATTGAAAAGTTTGAGGTCAGAAAGATTGAATTACTTCTTGTCTTTAGCATAGATGCATTAAATTGATCAAACGCCACAGTGAAGACATTTATAATGTTACACAAGATTTCTATTTTAAATAAATGCACATAAAATAGTCCTCAAAGAATACTAAAATATGTATGACCATTTCCACAAAAACTCATTTCAACACTGATAATAAGACATTTTTCTTGAGCACCAAACTGGCATATTAGATCATGTGACACTAAAGACTGAAACATTAATAAACATAAAAATAATAATTATTTATCACAATATTATTGTTTTTAACTGTATTTTTTGTCAAATGCGGCCTTGGTAAGCATGAGAGATTTAAAAAAAAATCTTACCAACCCCGAAGTTTTGAATGGTAGTGCAATTTTTTGTCACTGTTGCATATATTCCACTTTTTCTATTCTATTTTATTTTATTTTATTCTGTTCAATTCTTTTTAATTCTATCCGATAGTTAAGTCTGATATGACGTTACAGTTTCCAGATCCCAAACACAAACAGTGCTCATATACACTCATGTTGTGCTGTAATATTACCAAAACATCTCCATTGCAAAATCTCAGTTGGTCAGCAGAGATTCATCTCTCCAAAACCTTTCAAATATTGGTGTCCAGGACACTGCGATCCTGAAGACTGTGTATACATCATAAGTTAATAAAAAAAAATCTTCAACCTTGCTCCTGGAGAGCTACATTCCTGCAGACTTGAGTTCCAACCCTGCTCCAACACACCTGCTGTAATTATCAAGTAACGACGAACAGTTTGATTAGCTGCTTCAGATGGGCTTGATTGTGCTACGGGATTGTAGCACTCAAGGAGCAGGGTTGGAGACCCCTGGTTTAAAGATTTGCTATAAATGAATAGCGCTCATAAACAGCTGTTGAAACGGAGTATCAGTATTCGACTTAACAAGCAGATACACATTTTCCTCTGACAGCTAGACTGCAATAGGGAGAGAAATATAATGTGTGGTGTTAGTTTGAGTGGCACAGGTAAGCAAAGCTGTGTTCAGCTGCGGAGAGTGCTGTGATCTGACATCTATGCTGAAGCTACTATACTATATAGCTGAACCACTGCTGCCTTAAACCTCTCATCAGGATGACCACATCCTTCACTCTGAACTCCATTCACTGACCCAAACCCTCTGACCTTACTACACACAGAGAGATAGAATTAGGAAAAGAGATGGTTTCCTTCCATCTTTCTTACCACAGGGCCCTTTTTGCATTCTGTATTGCATACTGTCTCTTATATACCCAGTAATCACTGTCTGCCTGCTTGCTGGCTTTGTTTCTCTTTTTATATGTTCATTCTCTTTTTAATTGAAGTATGGTTTGTAGTGTATTTTGTCATGCTTGCTGGACAAGAAATGAAACTGTAACAGTTAGGAAAGTAAAAAATAAAAGAAGAATGAATGGTGATGAGGTACATAAGGAAACAGCTTGCATAGCTTTATTGAGTTGAATTCATCTACTGAATTATTCTAAGTAAATGTATTCCTTAAGCATAAAATGTTATGCAAGTCTAAAAAACTAAATATTTTTAGGATTTCTATTTGTCAAGAATGCTAAATGACTTGCTTTCATTATTCGTGTAATTTTAAACGACTCATTAATATGTGCTTTTATATCATCTGTGGAAGGAATGTTCGTCCAATCATATCCCTCGGCCCAAGGGCTACGATAGGCTGTCCTACCTGCCTGTCAACATATGTGTTTGATACCGCTGCGCACCCTGTTTGTGCAGACGTGATACGTCATCAGCTCGTTCCATTGTGCTATTGCAGACCGAGCGAGAATAGTAGGCGTTATTATTGTATTATGAGGCCATTAAATGCTTGATTCTGATTGGCAGATTCTGATTGGACAAGGTGTGCTATTATTTTTAGGGAAACGCACGGCGAATGAAGTTCCAGGTTCACACGTTTTCTCTCTCTCCCTCTCTTTCTAATAAGTTATTAACTGCGTTAGTCTGCTATCAACAGCTCAAGCTTCCGTTACTAGGTCTAAAATGACACGGAATTAGCAACAGAGCCATTGAATGAGATGCAGAATAAATTAATCCTGATGTCTTGAGGTGTGGTAACCTATAGTATAAGCAGAATAATTGACTCCAGACCATTGAATTATACAGCAAAAAAAAATGCATACCACAGGTGTGTGCATTATTTTTCGAATAATTCACCAGCCCGTCGTCAATTATTCCGTACAAATGATGCGCTTTATACTAAAATGATTTCTCACTGATTAATGAGACATGAGGTAATCTGACAGTGTTGCATTCAACCCTCAACCAACATTGTGTCGCAGGTTAGCTTCTGGTCTGTCTGTGTTCATGTGTTTTGGAGGAGGCGTGGCTTTGGAGAGTGATTTGCAGGGGGAGTGAGATCTTATGTTTTTAAAGCTATTGCTAGCCTCTCCGAAATCACCTACCCTTCCTTTAGTGAATAAAAAGTACTTCTGATTAGAAAAACTGTAATAATTATGTAAATCTTTAGTTTTTTTATTTTACCAGATTTCACCCAAACAAATGTTTATTTAATCTAAGAATTGTATTATATATCATATAATATTTTACAGTAGTCTAGACTGTGGATTATTACACTAAATCAGTGGTCTCAAACTCAATTCCTGGAGGGCCACAGCTCTGCAGAGTTTAGCTTCAACCAGCTCCAGCTCACACCTGCCTGGAAGTTTCTTGTGATCCTGAAGACCTTGATTAGCTGGATCAGGTGTGTTTGATTAGGGTTGGAGCTAAACTGTGCAGAGCTATCGCCCTCAGGAACTGAGTTTGAGACCAGTGCACTAAATGGAATCAGTTGTACATAAACTGTACTATGTCAATGCATGAATTAGCCTCCCACAGAACATTTTTAAAACTGTAGCCGGCAGGATTCTTGCCAGCGCAAGTGCCAGCAATTCCCCAGAGATTTTCCAGTGTGAATTGTGTGAATTTTAGAGCACAGTTAAATTGCTCATATTTCATCCTTAATGTTTGCAACAGACTTAATGAATACAAATCTCAATAGCAGAACTCTTAACAAGCTGTATGTTTGAAACTCAAATAGGAAAGGCTGCTGTGAAGTGGTTTTTGAATAAAACACACGAAAACCCCAGAATATGAAATCATTTGAATTATTCACATGGCAACAGACACATCACTTGTGCGTGTTTCTGCTAGAACAAATTGTATCCCCTCCAAAGATTCAGTTATTAGGTCTATTCTTTTTGACAGTGTCTTTTTCCATTAGTGCTTGTATGTACATGTCTAGGTGTCTGTGTGTGTTTGTAGTATGCTTAGTACAGATGTTTGGGCACTAGTCTCGGCCTAAATAGTGCTTGTTTAGTTGACCCTACTTAACTTCGCTGCATGCATTCTGCATTACAAAATGAAACAACTTATTACATGGCAGTGTTTCTAGAAATATTTCATTTCTCCAGTCCTTTTGATTTCTGAATAAAATGACCATAATAAGAGCAGTGCGGTAGTGCTGATGACTTGGACAGAGCTCTAGGCATCCCTGAGGAAAATACAGTGAGACTTCCTTAGTAAGGCCAGGGATGTCTCTTGTGGGAGGAATTTCTGACTCATTTTAGTGGTGACACACTGATTCACGTCAGTGTAACATACAGCAGGGGCTTCTGGTATGATTGTGTGTATAGGTGTATGTGCATGTGTGTTGTTGTACAGCATTTAACAGGCACTCTTTGTGAGTGATGTTCATCTGTCTATCCTGGTAGTGATCATTCACAGCCTCACACAAGAAGCACTGTAGCATACCGTCCTGAAAAGAAGAGGAAAATCTGAATCATAACATTGCAGAATAGTCAGTTACATCTGTGCAGTTTGTGTGTGTGTGTGTGTGTGTGTGTGTGTGTGTGTGTGTGTGTGTGTGTGTGTGTGTGTGTGTGTGTGTGTGTGTGTGTGCGTGCGCATAAAGAGAGCTGATAGCTTTATTACTAGTCATCTCTCCATCTGTTCTTAAACGTTGCCCGGACTCGTGCTGAGTTCATCTACATTTGTTTGCAGCGCACTGATGAAGAAACCAGATCAGACAAGACCGGACTTCAAATAAAAATCTCCAGACCCCACACACCATACGCAGAGGAGTTGATTTGTCATAATAGATGAATTGGAGTGTTTCCTCACAGCACATTGCAATGTTATGTATGTTATCGGACGCTTCTGGGAGGCTAAATAGCATTAGCTGCCGGTCATTATGTGGTCCGATTGGTGTGCAGGGAAAAGAGGTATAAACCAAGCTGTTGCATTTTTTGACCATTTTAAGAATTGGAACAGCCTTGACTAAAAGTCAAAAATCTTTTTAGGTTGAAAGAAATGTAGGTCTTATGCTGTTTGAATATTTAATGCATTGTAGTGAGAGATTTGAAGTTTGAATAATGGTGTTGGCTTTGTCATGGAAACAAATGTATTTGTAACTCTTGTAACTCAAAACACTTGTAATTATTATAATCACATCAGTTATAATAATCACTTTGAAATTGTGCACATTTATAGAGTCAGTAACTAGTTTTTATGCATATGACCAGTGAATGAGTTTATGCTGCATCATGTGCAAACAATTTCTACAATTTTATGTTACTCTGTGATTTTGTGCAAGCGTTTTTCAAAGGGATTAAAATATTTGACAACAGTTAAATTCTGTCAAATGATGCTGTACTCTAACTAGTGTTGTCCAGTAAAAATAGACTGAACAATAATTTAGCTTACCAGAATCCAGACACCACTTTCCTCACGCTGAGAAATGAAGGGAAAAAACTATCACTGAACTAAAACAGGAATGGAACACAATGCCTTGATTAAAAAGGGAGCTGTAGCTTTATTATTTTAAGGATTGTTCTCATGGTTTGGTGGACAGTGTGGTTCGTGAATCACTTAGGAAAATGACTAAGCTCAGAGTGAAGTGGACTGCTTCTCAGTCAGTACTGCTTCAGTGGGGGTTTCAGTCTCCTCCTGGCATCCACCTCATGCAGACCAGCCCCCCAGTCTTCTGCTATTATACCCCCCAAACACACATACACCACCACATCAGAACCGTGCGGCCGTGTCCTCAGAAGAGTGTGCGGTAGCCCTGCTGCTGAACAGGACTGTGGGAGCAGAGAGTAGACACACCCTTCTCTCTTTCTCTCAGACAGGCAGACACACTGACCCCATGGATTGATATAAATATCCCTCTTATTGCTGGCTGCTTCTGGGGTTGCTGCCTAAAGCGTCTCATTTTGGCTTTTGATCGAAATAACCAGTAAACCTCAGAGAATAAAAGACAGAGAGAGCATGTGAGAGAAGGAGAGGGTATGTAAGGTGTACATCTGAGGCAATAAAGAATCTATCTATCTATCTATCCATCCATCCATCCATCTATCTATTACAGTCATGGCCAAAAATATGGCACCCTTGGTAAATATGATCAAAGAAGGCTGTGAAAATATTTTATTTAAAAAATGTATTTAAAAAACCTTTCATTGGATAATACGAATTTACAGTTTTTATCTGTCGCTTTGGTGCATTTCTCAGATCAGAAATTAAATTGTAAAAATTACTTGTTCAACCTCCACATCATCTAGTCACTTGTGCACGTCATAAAAGCAGTTCCTCATTCTTTTGAACAAGTTGCGATTGCTTTGGTAGATTCATGTAATCGATTATGTACATTTGTCTGCGGTTCCTACATTTTCAGTTGCTAATATGATGTTGCTCAAAATGCATTATATAGTTCTCTGTGCATTAGTATTACCCCTCAAAACATCTAATCATTAGTCATTGAGTCATTCAATTAGTTCGTTAGTCATTAAATGCAAAATATTTGATCTAGTTGTCATAAACTGTCAAGCATACACTGCCGTTCAAAAGTATGGGATCAGTAGGATTTTTTAAATGTTTTTTAAAGAAGTCTCTTCTGCTCATCCAGGCTCATTTATTTATTGTTTAAATACAGAAAAAAACTGTAATATTGTAAAATACTATTGCAATTCAAAATAACAGTTTTCTATTTTAATATACTTTAAAATAGTGTACTATGCTATCACTTGCTGAATAAAAATATACATTTCTTTAAAAAAGTAAAGAAAAAATGACTGACCTCAGACTTTTAAACAGTAGCGTTTATTGTTACAAAAGATTTCTATTTTGAAAACATTTTGAAAAAAGTATCACGGTTTCCCAAAAAATATTAAGCAGCACAAATGTTTCCAACATGTATAATAAATCAGCGTATTTCTAAAAGTTCATGTGACACTAAAGACTGGAGCAATGGTGCTGAAAATTCAGATTTGCATCACAGAAATAAATCATATTTTAAAGTATATTCAAATAGAAACACATTATTTTTAATTCCAATAATATTTCACAATATTTCAGTTTTTTTGTACATATATATATATATATATATATATATATATTTTTTTTTTTTTGATCAAATAAATGCAGCCTTGATGACAAACAAACCTGACTGGTCCCAAACTTTTGAGCGGCAGTATACATGGTCACATTTTAAGGTCCAATTCTCAATATTAATTAACTATTATCTATGACTTTAGCCTCAATTAACTCCTGATTACTGCTTAGTAAGGTAGTTGTTAAGTTTAGGTATTGGGTAGGATTAGGGATGTAGAATATGGTCAATAATGGTTATTGGTTTATACTGTACAAACTGTATGTGCTATTGCCCTACACCTAAACTTAGCCCTCACATGAGACTTTGTGCATTTTTAGATAAAAAAACCCACACCATTTAGTGTGTTCTTTTTAAGCCTTTTGGTTTACCATAGGCAGTGTCCTCATAAACCACCTTCATGTTGTAATACCCATGTTATTATACAGATGTGTGTCCTCACAAACCATATATACCAGTTCTCACACACACACACACGCACGCACGCACGCACGCACGCACGCACGCACGCACGCACGCACACACACACACACACACACACACACACACACACACACACACACACACACACACACACACACACACACACACACACACACACACACACACACACACACACACACACACACACACACACACACACACACACATATATATACTTTGTTATTGGGTATGGTGATCAGGCGATTGGTGTGTACCTCAAGTGTTTTTAGCATATGATGTTTCAGTCCCGGAGGTCTGTAAGATGAGTCACCTCTCCCTTTGGTTCTGGGATATATCCCACCCATTCCAATAACAAAGTCACATTAGAATATTCCATGTTGTTTATGTGAGAATCATTCAGATCTGCCTCAGTTGGGGTTTGTGTTTATCAAACTGCACTGTTCTCACAGGCGTCATAGTAAAATGTCAGGATCACAGACATCTACACACATGAAAAGGTCACCCCCTCACTGCGCATTCTGTGACCTCTGAGTCTGATCTGGCTCTGTCCTGCTGTTGATTACATTGAATTATAATACTGAACACACACACATACACCTAACTAAACTCAGAAACACATCACGTAGTGATATATGTACCGAACACACAAAACCATTTTCTGTTAAATGCATTTCTCTGTCACTTTTTTGAAAGTAAAACCATTCCAATATTTTGCTGAAATATTCATACACAAACACACATTCATCTGTCTTCTGTCACTCTTCTTCTAGCTGTGTCTCACTCTGCTCTGGATGAATCAAACCCGATAAGTGTTCCCGCACAGTCACATTAGGCACTGTAGGTGGCAAACAGCTCAGTGTTACTCTAATGCACACTAAATATGGCTACACTAATTCTGCCGCCCTTAATTTAGTGCTTATATTTTTCTCAATATACACAACTATGTTAGTGTACACAGCAGTCATACAACCCATACAACATAGTTTCAGTTACAGGTTTATGCATTAGCAAGCATTTAATTTAATATGGCAATCTATATTTCTTATACATTGCAATCAATTAACATACCATAAGATTTTATCTCAGTTTCTTGACTGAATTTCTCTGAATTATCCTCTGGTTCATTTACACATAGCAAAACCTTTCAACCCAGATAACTAGCACTGGGCAAAGAAGACACAACAAATGTTTACTTTTCAAGATATATAAATGTTTTCAATGTATAAAGCTGCACTTTGTGAAAAGAGAGACATCAGCAGGATATTGCTGGTCTGAACTGAATCAGGAGGCAAACAGAAGAGATGGGAGAAAATGATGTTTGCAGTTTTCTATATGGCATCTCTGTATGAATGTGATTATGTGCAAATATCTCCAGGCTTCTAACAGGAATGCAGGAAATATCAGGTCACTGTGCATTACCCTGTGGGAATACATGTTTAGATGCACTGAAATTAAACTGCGTCTAGGTCGCAGCGTAATGTTGTTTAAACGTTACAATATTCCAAGTATCTGGCTTTGGGCATGTGCATTGCTGTCATCTCCATTACTCTCTCTCTCTCTCTCTCTCTCTCTCTCTCTCTCTCTCTCTCTCTCTCTCTCTCTCTCTCTCTCTCTCTCTCTCTCTCTCTCTCTCTCTCTCTCTCTCTCTCTCTCTCTCTCTCTCTTTTACACATACAACATCATTTTCTTTCCTCACTCATTTTGTCACAGCACCCCCCGCATGAGCATACAAATACACAAACATCCATCCCTTTATGAAACTACATTTGTAGCAATGTCATATTGTTCTCAGTTTGTCTATGATGAGTGCTTGTCTGAAACAAGAACCATCCAGAACAATGTTTTACCCCAAAAAACCTCCCCGGCGATGACTAACACACTGACTCACTGTTGTGCACACATTGCAACCCAGCTATAAGATGCATAAATCAGAGGCAGCAGAACAGAGGAGTATATGTTCTTTCCCCTTCGCAGATTGATAGTCTATTTTTAAACAAGCGATGCGATGTTTAGCCCTATCACTTGAAGATAACAATATAATCAATTTATTGCATTAGAAAAGATTTTAGATGAAGTCACCCAGTACAGTACCAGTAAGGTTTATTACACAGAAGTTAGCAAAATGTCCTTAAAACCAAACATTGAAATGTATTGAAATGGCCATGGACTGCATGGTGCATAGCATCAAATCTGTCAAGAAATGTATAAAAAAATACATCTTAGAATTTAACAATCTTATATTTTTTTATGATGAGATTATTTAGGGCTATTTAGCACATTATACCCCACAATTATTTATAATTTATGATATCTGTGTCTTATTTTTGATAATAATTATCATTACTGTAATATATTATTTTAATTAATGTATGCAGTATTTATGTTCTCCAAATCTGCATTTATGTGCTCAAAATACAGTAAAATAGTACATTTTGTAATTTTATTAAAACTGTCAAATAACTGTTTTGTATTAGGCTATATTTATGTAATTTATTCATGTGATGGTAAAGGTGAATTTTCAAAAGCCATTATTCCAGTCTTCAGTGGCACATGATTCTATTATCAATGTTGAAAACAATTGTGCTGCTTAATATTTGTTAAATATTTGAGTTGATATTTGCCTATAATCACATGATCAGGGAGTGGGTTGGATTCAATTATTTGTTCATGCATGACTCTTAGAACATACCGTACCATTCAAATGTTTGAGGTTGGTAAGGTTTTATTTATTTAGTTATTTATTTATTTTAACATTTTTGGAAGAAGTCTCATGCAAGGCTGCATTTATTTAATCAATATACAGTAAATACAGCAAAAACAATCATTTTAAATGACAAAATTGTAATAATAATTGTAACAAATTTTTATACTAATTATAACATTATTATAATTATTATTACGATTTGTTATTACAATAATAATTGTATTCTATTGTGATATATAGTCAAATGTAATTTAATCCTGCAATGTAAAAGTTTTCAGCATCCATTACTAAAGTCTTCAGTGCCTATAATGCTTCAGACATCATTCTAATATTATGATTTTATGCTTAATATTATTTTTTATTATTATTATCAATGTTGAAACGAAAATAGTTGTGCTGCTGAATATTTTTGTTGAAACCATGACATTTTTTTCTGGATTCTTTGTTGAATATAAAGTTCAAAAGAATAGCATTTATTTGAAATATAAATATTTTGTAACAGAAATGTCTTTAATGTCACTTTTGAACAATTTAATGCATAATTCAGTCTGAATGTATGATTTAAAAAATAAATGTCTTAAAAAACATTACTGACTGTATACAGTAAAATATAGGCCTACCATTTTGAATATTTGAAATAAACATTATTTTTAAATTAAATCAGTTTTAAAATGTGTATATATTCTTTTTTATGTTATGAGAATGAGACTCTATAAGTAACATTTTGCATTTTTTGGAGTACAATGTGACCTGAAAACCTGTGGGATTAACTCTATAAAGTTCTGGAGTGAGTGAAAGTTTTATCGAATAGTCAGCCAGTGACATAAATAGTAAAAGTTATGGAGCTTATTTTGTTATCCTACATTTAATTATATGATTGTTTATTTGTATTCAGCATTTTTATTCTCTGTTCCCTCGATGGCCCCGTGAGAACAGTCATACATTTTTGGCTCAAAGCCATTACATTACAATTCTGTGCAGTGTGTTTTGTGAAGTTAGTGCAGATAACTGATTCCCCTTTACACACTGTAACAAATTATGTGTTGATCTCCTGAGCTTTTGTTGATTAAGATCTTTTGTGAGTCTGAATATTCTGATTCAGATCCTTTAATAGACATTTTCTGTTGTTCTGTCTTTCTCTTTATTTCCCCCTCTCTTTCCTTCTCATTCTCATTCTCTTCTCTCTCTCTCTCTCTCTCTCTCTCTCTCTCTCTCTCTCTCTCTCTCTCTCTCTCTCTCTCTCTCTCTCTCTCTCTCTCTCTCTCTCTCTCTCTCTCTCTCTCTCTCTCTCTCTCTCTCTCTCTCTCTCTCTCTCTCTCTCTCTCTCTCTCTCTCTCTCTCTCTCTCTCTCTCTCTCTCTCTCTCTGTGCGTTTTTCTTCTCATTTCATGCTCGAATGTTCATTCATCAGTCTTGCTCTAGCTGTTGTCATAGTACCACTGGCTCTTCTTACACTGGACTGCTTCGTAAACTACTAGCATACGGTCACAACATCATGACTCAGGTATACGGTCAGTTTGTCACCTGCTTCCAGACGTCATGGAAACGCTGATGATCACTGCAGCGTACGTTGAACGTTTTTGACATGAACCATTTTTTTTATTTTGTTTTCATCTTCTCTGTCAGTCTTTTACTCGGCTGCTCTTGTTTGGATGCAGTTGACTGCTCTGCAGTCTCTGACCCTCTCGGTACAAACAGATCCCGTGTTCTTTAGCAAGCGTGGTTGTCATGGATACAGTAGCTAGTTAGGATGTCATGGATCTTGAACACGGCTCGGAATCTCAGAACGGCACCTCAGAGGCAAGATCATACCAGTGCAGCTATTAACAGCGCATCTGTTAGGTCTCATTAACTTTGACTGAGTCCTGTGTAATGCAACGCTGCTTTTGCCAAAGGATTCAGTCCCTATCCTCGACAGATTTTCACTTAATCGAAGCCAGAAAATGTCAAATAAAAATCACATATGAAATGTGGGGGTGAGATGTTAGAACATCAACACAAAACTACTGAGGCACTTTGCTTTTCTCAAACAACAATTCAGTGTTATCCTCATTGGATTTAATCTGAAAGCATGTGAAACTGACATTTTGTAGATTGTTTTGATCTAAGCCACACCTGCCCTGTGTTGTAGGACATTTCTTTCTTTCTCTCTCAATGAGCCACTCACACCGACTCACTGAAATATTGAACTACATTGATGGCTATCGGCCCTGCTTGTTTCAGCAAGAAAGGCTGGGTTTCACAGGCCTGCTTTGTCAGAGGGCCCGGAGCTGTGATAGGGAGTATAGAAGGATTGTTCTCGGAGGCTGCTCGCTGATTGTGTGTCCTGACCTTCCTGTCTTCAGTACCCAGGCTCAGTTATCCTGTTTCATTTGGAAACTCCTTCACCTGTGGCTATGATGTTACCTCACATACAGTAAAGAATGGAGAGCCTGAAAGAGGATTTTACTCAGTGTTTATCTGAACATGTGACACTGGGGCATTCAGATTGCATCAGTGTTTTTGTTTTGAGTGTGTGAAAGATATTCACTTCTGTTATTTTAGGGTGCAGACTTGACATTTAGCGTGTGAGAGATCATACGCATCTGAAGTGAACTTTGAGCAGTACGTACCCACCCGAGCCGGCCAATCAGCGCCTTTCAAACTTTCTGAAGTTTAAGGCAGCTACAGTGACAGAAATTGCTTTTTATTTTTAGGGATGATATACGCCCTCTTGAATTGAATTTTAAGGACATTTTTACCCTGTATCAAGACTTCTTGAATGTATTTGTAATATGTCATGTTAAATTCAAGAGAAACAATAAGATACTGTAGGCAAACAATACTAAGACAATGCTGAGATTTTAAATATAACATTTTGAATAGTGAAATATGGACCTAATCCCAACAAATCAATGCCTTACAGCTAGTCCGTAACTTTTTTGGTTAAAAAAATATCCAAAATCAATATTTGAGCAAGTATAGAACCAGCCAGTGTTCAAAACTAGCCTTACTTTAGCCCGATTCACAACGGTTATCTTATAATAATGTTTTCTAATTTAGTGGTACGGGTAGGTTTTCGCAGGAAATTCGAGCATGCTGCTGCGTCATTACGTCACGTCTGTAAACATAAAGAAGTTGTGCTAGCTAGGCTATCGCATGTGAGGATCCTGCAGGTGGCGGATGGTTTATAGCCTTTTCTCACAGCAGCTGGAATAATTACATATTTAATTTTGATGGCGGATTGTAATCCAGAAAGTATTAAATGAAACACATGTGAATGAAATTAAATTATATTCCAGTTTTGCAGACTGTACAGAAATTGAAATCTGCACGCTAATACCCTCTATACCCATAGTCACGCAATGATGATTTTGTTAACATTAATACTTTGAGAATAAAGTATAACAATAATACAAATTTGCATGGTTTGATGTGATATGAGCTAACCGATAGTTAGATTTAATCACCATTGGTAGCGCAATTTATTGTAATGCTTTTTCCTCAGCTGGTCAGAGCAAATGTGGCACACTTGTTACTTGTTCAGATGACAATATAGATGAAAATTATTATTTGGGTCATATATTCCAAGACGTATCTGTGATTACTAAGTATAGGATTTACACCGGTGCGGTGACTGACAGCTACACATTCATCTCAAAACAGTTTATTCCGCACTGGAGCCGTGCCGGAACACAACCCACTGAAGATAATTCTGCAAGTAACTGCAACTGCAGATTTTCAAACAGAGATGGCAACAAAGAGGCAAAACTTATGGACTGCAGCTTTAATGAGTGAATCATTAAATCATTAATTCAACAGAATTGTTGAAAATGCTGGTTTATTCAGAAATGAAGCATGTGAATGTCTCTTTAAATGGCTCTTTGAATCATTCGCTCGATCAGTTCATTCAAAAGTGCAGATTACTTCTTCAACAAAATACCACTGTGTGTTGTTCAAAGATGTGTGATGTTCTGCTGTACTTATGTGTGCCATTATTTTCATGGCCATAATAAAGTGGCAACAGGCAATATTGGCAACATTTTCTTTAAAATACCCTTATTATTATTATAAAATGTTTTTTTAAGATTTTAATTTATGAATATTTTATGAAGTTGTATAAATTGTATATAGATTGTAAACCCATTATCACATTTGCAGTTCTGCTGATATTTGGAAAAACAACACTCTTATCTTGAATTTTTAGGGCATTATATTCATTTTGGTGGCATTTCTGCTCCAAGCCCCTGTTATTTCCAACCCTGGGCAGTTATATATTTTTGTCTAAAGACCAAATTTGTGCATGTGAGAGAAATATTGGTGTTAAATTAAATTTAAAGGGAAATATTGGTTAATATTGGTGTTATAAAGACAACTTGCTTTTTTCTAAATGTAATAGCTTTTATATGAATGAATGAATGATGCACTAATATAGTGCTTTATTGTGTATTGTTGTACACCCAAAGCGCTTCACAATCATGGGGGGGGGGGTCTCACCTCAACCACCACCAGTGTACAGTATCCACTTGGATGATGCGACGGCTGCCACAGTACAACGGCGCCAGTGCGCTCACCACACACCAGCTACAGGTGGAGAGGAGAGAGAGTCATAGAGCCAATCAAGTGGATGGGGATTATTGGGAGGCCATGATTGACAAGAGCCAGTGGAGGGAATTTGGCCAGGACACCGGGGTTACACCCCTACTCTTTACGAGAAGTGCCATGGGATTTTTTTAGAACCACAGAGAGTCAGGACCTCGGTTTAACGTCTCATCCGAAAGACGGTGTTTTTGACAGTATAGTGTCACAGTCACTATACTGGGGTGTTAGGACCCACACAGACCACAGGGTGAGCACCCCCTGCTGGCCTCACTAACATCTCTTCCAGCAGCAACCTAGTTTTCCCAGGAGGTCTCCCATCCAGGTACTGACCAGGATCAACCCTGCTTAGCTTCAGTGGGCAACCAGTCTTGGGCTGCAGGGTGATATGGCTGCCGGCTATCACCCTGGCGGGGTTGAGACTGCTTTGCAGGGAGGTTTCTTGAAGCATCTTGGAGATGTTGCCACAGTTCTTCTGGATTTAGTCTGTCTCAGTTTATCATTCCAGACAGACTGATGATGATGAGATCAGATCTCCGTGTGCAGCACTGGCTGTTGACAGAATCCTTGTGCAAACAAAAAACTCACTAGATTATTACAATTAATGGAAAAATGATTGTTTGGAAATGTAAACTGATATTTTTTACTCACACACTACAGCAAAAGATAGAAATAACTGACTTAAAACCACTTTTAGCTGGTGAAAATGCTAGTGTTATAATCATGTTTTGCCCCCACTGTAAACCTGAAGGTAAACATATTTTTAATATTCCCTTACATTTTTTTCAATACATATTCAATTAATATATTAATAATATATTATAATTAACAAATTAACTTTGATAGCCCTAAGAAGTTAGCTTGTGTATTTGCCTGCTTCACTTTGCTTTAGTCTGGGGTAAGAGTCCAAGATGAGCTTGATGTGGTGTTCCTATAATACTTGTGCATGGTGTCCACCCTAGGAGGATTTGGAAAACCTAATTTGAGTCCTGTGGGGGTTAACCTCTCACCTGACAGGAGATCTTGATTATTCTAGTGTTCATCTACATAACTGAGTGACTATGCTGTGTTTAGGGTGACACAGGTGCAAAGAGTTCTGACCCATACACACACACACACACACACACACACACACACACACACACACACACACACACACACACACACACACACACACACACACACACACACACACACACACACACACACACACACACACACACACACACACACACACACACACACACACACACACACACACACACACACACACACACACACACACACACACACACACACACACACACACACACACACAGAGAGATACACAGAGAGAGAGAGAGACACAGAGAGTAATGCTATAATCACATCCCACTCAGAGTGTGCACTGTAGTCTGTAATTATGGAGGAAAGGCTCAACGGTGATTTTTGAAAAAGGGATGATCTTCTCTGCTTCCTTAACTTTGCGGTGTGCGTTGCAGTGTCACCCGTGCCCTCTGGATAGCAATGTGTGAGTGTAAATGGCTGTGCGTGATTAGTGAAGAATATGAAGAACGGAGGAAGTGTAGATAATGAATGAATAAGATGAAGCTGTGGGAACCGAGAGCAGAGATGTCACACACTGATGCCACTGTGAGCTGTATTGTACTCTCATCAACACACCCCGCACAGACCTGCAAACAGCGCACAACCATAACCTTACACCTCGGCTACATTAGCATCAGCGGAGCGGTAAGCATATTAGTCAGACATCGAATTGGTTAATTAAGAGAAAAGAAAGCCTGAGTGGATTATGCATAGGCTGTTCACCTTTATTTCCTGTTCCCACATTCACCGGTGTCTCCCAGTAGCACTACAACATCACAAACACCTCAAATTTACCTAATTAGCTAAACCAGTACAGTGATGCTTTAATTTGTTTTTAGTGAGTGTGTTATAAGCGAGTATAGTGCTCATAAAAACAATCTGTTGGGGATTATTGTACCCTAGGCCTAAAGCATAGATATTGCTTTCTGAGAAGTGAAAATTAAGCTTTTTCAACAACCCGTTCTGAATTTCTCTTCCTCATTCTTTTTCTTATTCACAGGTATTACCGTCACACAATTGTAATGCCATTATTTCCCTTATGAAAACAGGATAGCGAAACGCCATCGAACCTTCGATAAATGTGAAGTGTGTATATATTTGGCACCATTTTTGACACCAAACAGATTGTCCAAAATTATGACTTTCCAAACAAGTTTCCCAAGAAGATTTTTCAAACATTCCCCCGGTCCCCTGCCTGCCGCTAGTTGAGTGAAAATATCATCTCTACCCAACCTCATGCCTTTGGTGAGTTATAGTTCTTTTGAAGAATGATTCAACTCTTTTTTCCATACAATGATAGATAAATGAGTCCAAAATAACACTGGACACCAATGACTTTCATTGCATTTATATATTTTTTAATATCTGGTTTTGTATCCCAAAGAAGAAAATCGTACAGTTTTGTAACACTATTTGAGTATTTGGGTGACCTTTATATATTTTAGACCTTTAGATATTTTTGATGAAATCCGAGAGCTTTTTGACCCTGCATAGACAGCATTGCAACTACCATGTTCAAGGCCCAAAAAGGTAGTAACAACATCATTAAAATAGTATACATGACATCAGTGGTTCAACCATAATTTCAACACGCATTCACAAGAGTACCACGACGCATGCGTGTGCATTCCTCTGCTTGGAAACAAGGTGCAGCACATCTGGGTTCTACTACGCCAGAACGCCGGCTCATGTGTCAGCAGCACCACACACATGTGTTGTGGTACTGTTGTGAACACGTGTTAAAGACTGACATGGAAGAGAAGAATTGTTGAATAAAGTCATTATTTATGTTTTCTTTGCACACAAAAAGAGTTCTTGTAGCTTCATGAAATTACGGTTGAACCACTGAAGTCACATGGATTATTTTAACAATGTCATCACCTTGTTGCATTGCTGTCTATGCAGGGTCAGAAAGCTCTTGGATTTCATCAAAAATATCTTAATTTGTGTTCAAAAGATGAACGAAGATCTTAAGGGTTTGGAACGACATGAGGGTGGGTAATTAATGTCAGAATTTTCATTTCTGTGTGAACCATCTCTTTAAGCCTTGAGTTAGGAGAAAAAAATTTTTAGCTTAAAGAAATTACACGCGTTGAAACTAGTGAAAATGGAAAATAAGTAAAAATTTTGCTCATGAGAGTTATAAAGTGAGATATTCTATTCAAACCTTTTGTCAAACACAAAGGGATTTCACCATTGTCATCATATTTAACCATATACTTAACCCAAAGGGTCCTTTTACTATCTGATACTGTGATGTCATTTTAGTGGTTTCCCTAGGATTGTAATTTGAGCTGTTTGTATGACACTTTTGAGATCGTAATAGTATATTTAATAATATTGTATACAGCGAACATCACAGCATGACTGAAAAGCTGCTGATCGGAGAGGCGTGTGTGGGGATGTGGATGGGGGGGTTGGAATTTGCAGACCATGTGGAGACACAAGGCAGTAAATAAAGTGAAACCTCATGGTTGCTTTGCTTTATGGTGTTTTTCCAGCATGTCACCTTCCATATATTGTTTATGGGAGAGTGTGTGTGTGTGTGTGTGTGTGTGTGTGTGTGTGTTTATTGCACAGGGGGAGGACGGAAGCTTCACATGACCATAAAAACCATACGGACAGGAGAGCTGACCAGGTGTGAGGGTTACCACGACAACTACAAAGAGAGAGAGAGAGAGCTCTCCAGTGTTTACAGGCTGTTTGACGTCAGAGCGATTCTTAATCTGTGGAAATAAGGAGGATGCAGTTTAGCTCAAAATATCACAGCTTCACCTGCATCACATGCACATTTTAGAGGACTACAGTGTGGTAGGTTATTGGTCATAGATCACACACTATTTCACTGATACTTCTGTGTGAATCATTTATATAGAGTAAATTTCAAGCTGAATGAAAAACGAGTTAAACATTATTGATGTGTGTTTGGTATCAGTCAGGATATTAGTCACACATGGACCAACGATTCTGGCAGATCATCAGCATCAGTAACATTACTTACTGACTTACATCATGGTGCCAGGACAACTGTCTCTCTCTGAATGTGAGTAAAACTAAAGAGCTGATCGTAGACTTCAGGAAGAGACAGCAGCGGCCCTACACTCCTCTTATGATCAGTGGGACCCCTGTGGAGAGGGTGAGTAGCTTCAAGTACCTCGGTGTAAACATCTCCGAGGACCTGACTTGGACTGCACACATTCAAACTCAGGTCAAGAAAGCCAGGTAAAGACTACTGTACCATCTGCGACAGCTGAGGAAATTCAGGGTCTCACCAGTTATGCTGAAAACTCAGTGCATCTCAGTGTGGTATGGAAACGTCTCCAATCAAGACTGCAAAGCCCTGCAGAGAGTTGTGCGCTTAGCTGAACGCATCTCAGGGTCTGCTCTCCCCTCTCTGCAGGACATCTACCTCAAACGCTGCAAAAGCAGAGCTGCTAAAATCATCAAGGTCATAAACCACCCTGGTAACCGTCTCTTCATTTTACTGCCATCTGGCAAGCGCTTCAGGAGCATGATGGCAAAAACTGAGAGACTGAGGAGGAGCTTCTTCCCTCAGGCCATCAGGCTCCTAAACTCAAACTCGGCCTCATAACATCAACATGACTTTAATAATCACTTAATAATCAGTAAGATATTCATTATTCTCTATCATTCGTATTGCTGCTATGTAAATACCCTGTACAACCTGTTTGCACATTCTTCTTGCACATTCCTGCTTATATTATTATTTATTAAGTCTACAGTATACTGTCCAGCACATTTTATTTTATTGCACATTTTATTATTATTAATGTTTTTTATTCTTATTTTTTTTTACATAATTTTTTTCATACCTATATTTATGTATATTCTCGTGTTTGTGTTACATATAATTTCACTGTCCATGGAGCGGACCTGACTTACAATGAATTGGTTATATTCTGTATAATTGTGTGAGGAATAAAAAAAGTATTGATCTTGATCTTGATCTTGATCTTGATTAATGTCTGTCTCATCACGTCATTTGATGATTCTTTAGTGTTTACTTTCTAAATTAAATACCCTTTTAAAATATTCATTAATTAGCTGACTCTGTCACACATCCCGATTTCTAAAGTATATGTGTTTTGATATGGACTGCAATGAAAATGACACAGGTACAAGGTGGGAAACCATAACAGCCTTGAGTAATTCATAATAGGTCTATTTCCACTTTCACTGGACTGAAAAACAACTGGAATCTGCTCAGAGCTAAATAACACAGAATCATTTTGTAATCATATGTAATGTGTAAAGGTAGGATGTGAATTGAAAAATGACACCTTTCACTGCAAATAGAAATTCCATTATTGAAGAGCAGGTTTCTGTAAAACTAGGGCACCTTGAATGAAAGAGAAAAAGCAGGAAAAAGAGCAGTAACAGTACCCGAGGTAAAGTTACCGGTGAGAAAACTCTGCCAATGAGGAAAGAATTTCTGAGTATTACGTTTCATCCTTATAAACTTTTGTGTGAACCCCGCACACTTGATCTGAAATTATTTTCATCACTTGAACTGGCTCTTAGCACTCCACAGACAAGAGCAAATAATCTAAAAGAGGAAATCGAGGAGCCAAATTAGTGAAATGATTCAGTGGAATCAATCTTTGTAATCAGACACTGAATCATCTTCCACTCGTGTGTGTGTGTGTCTTATCCCCCTATAGTGAATTGATTTACTGCAATTACATAACTGGAAAGTTATCCAATCAGACAGAGATCATTTGTCACTCAAAATGATGAAAAATAGTTTGCGTGAAGAATGCATGCTTTAAAGGTTAAATCGATGCGTGGTCTGCTGCCTTTTAATGGTTCAAATTTAATAAAGACCCCTCTACTTTATAATCCAGAAGACATCACACTGTCTATGTGGGGCACTCCTCCAAAACATAATGATCACATATTTATATTTATCTTTTATTATAAGATTTGGGTTTAATGTCAACACCTAAATGTCATCTTTGGTTATGTATGACATAAAGATGAGATCATTTAGGCCAGTTCACGTTTGAGACTATCATTGCCACTGTATCTTTACAGCAGAGTAAACAATTAAAAATATACACCAAGGCCTATATGACGTTATTCTATGTATTTACATGTATCCTCTTGCATTGAAAATTCAAGTTCACATTTTTGCCCTTTTGCTATTTTAATCTCCTCCATTAAAGCATCTTGCATGCATTCAACATGACTAAATGAGTTTATGTTTCATCAGGAAGGATTTCTAGGTATTTTGTGGTCATGAAAACATTGTATTGTTACTTTTAAAAGTGGAATTCAGGTTTGCGTAATAGGCAGCCAAGGCTGTTACTGTAATGATTCAGTCTTTCATGTGCGTCAATGGCAGAAGCGCTCGGGAATCAGTGCGCTGTTGCTTTAAATGAAGTGAAAGGTGGGTGTTACCATTGTAGGGAGGAGACAACATTAAATATGTATCAGTCTAGTTACCCCTTAGAGACTCAACGCAGATGAATGAGACAGATTTGGAAGAGACACGCACGGCCACTTCGCTTTAATCACGTCCAATTTCTCCGACACTTCCAGAGAAGTGTAAATGGGCAGACTATAGACGCTCAGTGGATGAAGGCGGCTTGACAGTGCAGACGAGCGCACCTCGCTTAAGCCACACACATTAGCCTACTGTTTGCGATTTTTGAATTGGATTTCAACAGTTTTGCAACCTATCTCACCTTTGAGATATTGTTATTGTTTTCCAAGCCTTTTTTTCATTTACAGCCGATATGGACACCATATTGGACAACTTCGCTTCGGACAAACTTTTTCCCAATTCCAACCTGTTGGACCTGGAAGATCTGAATGAGAGCGATTTCTTATCCAATGTGGTACGTCAAAGCTCCGCATCTTCCATCAGTATGAACAGTGGCAGAGAGAGAACGTGTGCAGAATCTGTTTTAAGTTTCGAATATCTTAAGAATTTTTTAATACTTTTTCCTGTGCTCATATTATGACACTATAATATTCTCTTATAAAGTTAGAAATATTTATTATCGTTTTGTTATTATGACTATGCTTTTATTACACACACACACACACACACGTATATATATATATATATATATATATATATGTGTGTGTGTGTGTGTATATGCATGTGTGTATGTATAGCCTATGCATGTATATATGAAGGTGTTTGTTCAGTTTATTTGTGTGTTTATTTGTCACACATGTCTGGGATGCTCTGCTGTAAATTAAACATAAACAAAGGCAGGAGTTCTCAAGCTGTGAAGTTTGCCCAGCTGCACACGGATAGGGACACTTTCCAACTTGAACCGGACCTTTGGGGAACGGGGGGAGGTCTTCGTTAATGTTATTTATTCAAACCACGCCCACACAACAATTCCAAACCACGCCCACGAGTCGCTTCATCCTGTTTCTCGTGTCTGGCCACTGCCGGCGAAGCAAGATGCTCAAGTAATTGTACTTCGTGGTATATTTGCTTTCTGTTTGGAGGCCAGAAAGACAATTAACGAGTTTACCTGGCACAGAAAGTAGGAGAGTAAAAAACTAATTTAGTGGGGAACCAATTCCGTATAGGCTACCGTCACGTTGTGTTTTTGTTGTTTATTCTGAAAGTATCTGAATGATCAAATCATGCCAACGAAAAACAAAAACACTACCTCATCTTAGGTGATATTGACAGTTAATGTAATATATTACTGTGGGATAAAATGTGTATATGAGTTTACTTGAAGCAAACCAATTGCACAAATAAAAATCTGTGAAAAAAGGCGAATTGCTTTGAGAATATCCCAGCTTAATATATTGAAAGTAAATATAGCTAATATCCACTAGCCTACTGGAGCGGTTGAGCTCAAAATCTAAATGTCTGGGAAAAAAGTATACTATTATTAAAAGAAGTCTTAAAAACGAATACAGATTTCATTCAGTCCATGGAAAAGAGCAACCAGTGCATTATTCCTATAGTGTTCCACGAAAGTAAGTCATACAGGCTTGGAGCGATGCAAGTTGGTTAATTAAGACTTTATTTTAATTTTTTCATAACACATTCCTTTAATTAGGTCAGTAGGAAAGTAAAGTAATGTTTTGGTTGTTAATGCATTTCACTTGAAGCTAAGCAGTGCATATGATCCATTAGGAGCCCAGGACACTTCTGCAGTTTCCACAGTGATTCAGACTCTCCTGTGGCTAATGCTTCTACAGACACACATTCATGATCAAGTTCTTTTAATCCCATCGCATCGCAGAGAGACCGAAAGAGACGGAAAGATGGGATGGAACAGTTTTGACCTTTATTTTAACAGGGAAGCAGCAGCAGCATCATCTGGATCTTGTGTGGATGGACAGACAGGAGACGTATTATAGCCTCTTATGAACAACCTAAGCCTAAATGCTATTTTCTACAATACAACGTGGATGATAGACTATAAATGATCAACTTTATAACTATATAGTATATATACAGAAATATCCCTTTAAATCATATTTTCACCTTTCTTATTTGATTATATGTGAACCTCTCTGTGAAATCCAGGCTAAAGTCTCACAATCTTATTATGAGATAACAAGCATTCAAATTTGATTTTAATTCATCTTAAAAATGCATTTGTCACACTGCAGGACCTTTAAAATTAACTTGGTAATTAACATTGGTGAAAAACTTTCAAGATATGGTGGCCAGTTACAGGACCAAAAATATACACCTTTCCTTATACATATATGTAAATTGAACTTATAAACTTGATGCTGTAATAAAAAAATGATAATAGATATTAGATCAACTAGATAGATAATTTTAGTCACTGTCTGGCTATGTATCTCTAATGAAATCCTTTCTTTTCTTATAAGGATTAGAGTGTTAGGGTTTCTTATGAAGATTTTGCTTTAGTGCCTCTCTGTCTATTTTTTCTATCTTCTGCTGGTCTGTTGGTTGCTGAGGGTATTTAACGGGTAGTATTCAATCCAGATGTCCCTCTTTGAGTAACAGCTGTGCTCCAGTTTGCTCTGTAAGGACCTGACTAAGGGGAGAGTGATGATAGAGAAAAGAGAGAGAGGCTTGTGAGTGAAGGAGGCTCATTCACGGCTCCTGATAGCTGTCTGTGTATGTGTGCATGAGCGTATGCATGCCACTGGGCTCCTGTGTGGGTGTGTGAATGGACGTCTGTAAAAGACCACTCCAGACCCTCCATGGTCCCCCACTCTACCCATTGGCATATGTGTGTGTGTTTGTATGTGTGTGTGAGAGACACTGGCCCTTGAAGGCTCAGTGAATGACCGCCTTGTGTCCTCAGAGAGAAAGCTGCTCCTGGGTTACACACACCGGTTTCTGACCTCCGGTGTGTTTTGTTCATTCATTCTGTCATTATATTTATAAATGCTAGCAGGTCAATCCAGCACTGTTGCATTGAGATATATTTATAACCTGGATTTCCTCCACAGTGTGAATTTGTATTTATGTGTGGGGGACCATATATCCCCATAAGGATAGTAACACCTGAAATCATGTACAAAAGGAAAACAGATTGCATAGACAGTTTACCCAAACATTTACATTTGTCTTTACTTACCTAGCTTTATGTCACTGCAAATCAGAATGACTTTAATAGGATCTGAAAACAATTGAGTATAATAAAAGTGCTTCATATAGGCTTATACTCATGCACTAACAAGTCTTCTTGTGCAATGACAGACAGACATTTAAGTCATTATTCATTGTTTCCTCCAGTGACGATTCATTCAGGCCACTTATGTGAAGTGGATCAACCAATTAATTGAAACGGTCTGACTCAAAAGAATTGTCAAAGTTTTCAGTGACTTAAAGGTTTATTGTCTAACGGTTGTGTCTCACACAAAGTTATTGTATGACTTTTGAAGATTTGGTATGTAGTTTGCTTTGTAATGGGGCCACATTTAAGCTACTTTTGTTGTGCGGTTTGCATAATTTTTGTCTCTCGGAAGCTTAATTTTCCTTTTGTGTTCCATGAAATAATGGAAATCATATGGGTTTAGAATGACACAAAGATTAGAGGAGTAAATTATGACAGAATGTAATTTTTTTGTGCAAACTGTTCCTCTACTTTGCATGCTAAACAATGCTTTCATTAAAATGTACAAAAGCAAATAGATTTGTGGGGCCTTTAGGAATAGGGGAGAGAAAATATTATCTCAGAATAAGAACTATAGAAGGCAATGTAAAGTCCCTATAGTGATAGAAGAACGTATGTGTGTGTGTGCATGTCTGCCTGTTTAAATCACGGCTTTACCGTAATTGCATGGCTTGCGCTAAAGGGTGGAAATCAGTGTGTCTCACTCTACTGTGTGTTAAAGCTAAGATCACAGAGAGGATCTGTGAACCACAACAGCGCAGAAAAACCTCATGCTTATTTAAATTACTTTATATTATATATCTGCTGTATTTCTTTTGGTGCATCCTTTATACAAAGGGAGCTGTTGTTGTGATTCTGTCTCTTTCTTTGGATTTATTGTTATTATACTGCTGTTTTTTTGCCCAATTTCGTAAACTGAGTATGGCTTTGGTGACAGAGAGAATGATTCACCGTGTTAATCTCATAAACAAGATACCGTGATCGGTCTCTTTCGCACTAAAATAGAGAACACATTTATTAAAATGGAAATCAGATTCTAACAAAAATATGATTAACGTGCATCTGCTGATAATCTGAATGACATTTGATCTCAGCTCACATCAAGCAATATCTGTGATAAGCTACAGAAATATGAAATCAATTAAATTCCTCTCTTTCGTTTATGCATCATACCAGACTGTTCATGTGCATAATAACTGACGAAGAGGATGTCATACTACAACACTGTCAGTGAATTTATGCGAAGAAAAAAAAAGTAAAATACAAAGTCATCTACCAGTCTGACATCTTTCACCCCACATGTGAGGAAGAAACAGAAACCAGTATTCTGAAGAGAAGATGATGAGTCAGATTCAAGACCAATCTTTAGAAGCACATAGTGTGTCTGAACAGTAGAAGAGGACTGGAGATGATATCTACAGGTTTGGCAGGTCCCACCTGTCCTAAAAGTCGTTTCTGCTTTGCTGGTACATCTAGAACACTGAGAATTAAGGGTTAAGCGGCATAGACACCATATGTAATATCTGAAGCAAAACATGATGCATTTCATGTGTATCCTAGAAGGCAGGGAGTTCTAGTTGACAGCCATGTTCCTTTTATTGTGACTGAAATAATAAATGATGGTCTTTTATTAGTAGAGACAGACAACTTCTACCAAGAGTCTGGGGTGAATGTTGAGGGTTTGGAGTAGGGTGAGGTGAGGAGCATCTGGAGGGGAGGAGTGGAGGAAAGGCAGCACATTCCTCCAGAATTTTCTCTCAGATGTAGTGGATGCTTCTGAAGGAAGCTCTCCACATAAAAAAAGAGAAATACAGAAAAGAAACAGAAGGAAAGTAAGAAGCGAGGTTGCATAATCTTCAGAATGACTGGGCCAATGATAAAGATAGTAGTGATATGGCTCTAACTGTTACTCTCATCTTAACTCTCAACATCTGTGAGCTATAATTAAGATGACTGTAAAGAATGAAGAAATTATGACACTCTCTCTCTGTGATACAGAAATAGAAGTTTAACTCTATGATCATGGAGTTTGATTCATCATAGCAGCCACATGATTTAACCCAGTCTGCCACTGAAATAAAGGTTAAAGCTTTTAATCAGCCAGTTTTTCCTAGTCTGTGTGAATCTAGAAGACCAATCCATCACCTGATCTAAATTCAAGCACTCTGTAATTGTCACTTATGCTTAGTTTTCACACACATTATTTATCTGTTCTGCACCGGACAATGTATGACGATCACTCCCATGTGTCGTGTAATTTTGGCATGTATTGCTCAGTAAAGGTTAAGTATGGCTGCTGTTGTCATACCTTTGGCTTGGGTTTTAAATCTGCTCACATGATGGACATAAATAGAGAGAATAGAGAGTTCATTGAGGTGTGTTCTTACGTGAGCACACGCACACACACATGCACAAAATAACTAAATCAGCAGTTAGTGTGTAGAGACTTGAGGGTGTGTTAGCTTTGGTCCTGTCAAACCAGATCCTTTCATTTTTTCTCTAATTGCTAGATGCTTTGAATAGTTTTGAAGCATTTGCATAATACATTATAGATAAGCAATTGTTCACCGATAATAGTGGGCGCTGAATCTTTTCACCCCGGCGCCTACCCTGTTATTGTGAAAGATATTGAAAATATATTTAATGTATTTGTTTTATTTAAATATAAATATATAAAACAAACCCCAATTAGTATCTCATAAATTTCTCATAAATATTTCATTGTAGCTCATAGAGCAAAGTTTATAAAGCAAAATGAAATACAATATGTAAAGGGGGTTCCAGCTCTGTCCTTGCATTCAATTATGGGCCCTTGACCTAAAAAGAGCTGAAAATCCACAATTTAGACACATTTTAGTGCTTAGTGTTATAACTCTGTGCCTATTGTTGGAGAATCAGGTGTCATTTCAAAGTCAGTTATCATTTAACTTGACATTATGAACTGGTTTGAAGTGTTAAAATACCCCAGATGATTTGTTCTGCATTCCTCTCCTCAGCTGATGTTTTAGCAGGAGTTCCCTGACATGCCAGAACTCCTCCTGCTCTCCAGGCACTCTCTCTATCTTTCATTCTCTCTGTCTTTCTCCCGAGGGGCTGCAGTGAACAGAACTGTGGATGTCGTAGAGGTGTCAGCCAACTGTTCTGGGCTGCGTTTCCCAAAAGCATCGTAAGCTTAAGTACATCGTAGACCCATTGAAACCAATGGAGCTAAGATCAACTTAGGCTTACGATGCTTTTGGGAAACGGAGCCCTGTTCAGTGATCCCCTGGTGTACTAGATTTAACCTCCAAAGAGAGTCCTATCTCAGTTGAATTATAGAAACAAACTGCCAACTGACATCATGATGGAAGGAACATTGCTATATATCCAGTTAAGTGTGTCTCTCTGTCTTTCCCTTCGTTGAGAAAATGACCAGCAGTGGTAGGAAGCAAGTCAGGTTAATGTCTGATTTATATCTGGCGAACTCGTCTAGCTTTGGTCAAATCCTATTAGAGTGTTATTTGCGACTCAGATGTTGGTCTGAATTACTGCCAACTTCTTGATCAAACAAGAAAGTCTGAGCTGGAACACATTACGTTACAAAGGTACAGAGCCCTTGGGGTAAGACGGGAAAGAATTTCCAGAACTTTTTAAAATGGTATCTGCACACTTGGGTTGTATTTTGACTTCTAACCTTTGCGCTAGAGCATGTATTACTTATTCTTCACATGTGGAAGACATATTCGTAGCCCCATTCTATGGCAGTGAGATGTCCCTGCAGAGATATGTGTACCCACTCTTAGCTCTGTTTCACCCCTCAGGCTCTGAATAAACATGTCAGGTGGGTGTCAGTGTTTGCAGGAACATGTTGTCAGCTTACCTTGAGCTCCCCAACTCAGATATCCTAGCATTGTTTTCCCAGGATCCCTCTCTACTGAGGATCAAAGACCCAGCTGATAAAAGACCCAGCTGTTAATTACATAATGGACTTTTAATTCCTGGGAACAGTTTTGCATATACAGTATAACAGAGATGCTAATGAGAGAGTTAATGTTAACTGCAATGGATAATATATTTAATTCCCATGTTTCTACCTCAGGGTAAAATGTAATTGTGAACTGAATCTGAACCTTTCTCACAAATTGTTCTTCATTTATCGTAATTGCCACTTTGTATCTCAAAGTTGCAGCTATATTTTTCATATTTCAGAACTGTTCGTTTTTCCTCATAATTGCAACTTTATTTAGGTAACACTGTTGTGACTTGCATCTCTTTATTGTGACTTCATATCTCACATTGTGACCGTCTCACTAATTTGACTATTTCTTGTGACTATATCTAACAATTTTGACTTTTCTGATTTTGTTCATTTATTGTATTCAGTATGAATGACAAATGTGATTATTTCTTGTAGTTGTGACTTAATATCTCACAGCTTCTCACCATATATCTCACCAGCTTATGAATATTTGTCTTTTATTGTGATTTAATATTTCACTATGTGAATATTTCACTAATTTTGTTTTATTTTAATAATTGCTTTATATCTGCAATTTTACTTCTCATACTTGTAAATTTATCTCACAACTGCTAATTTATTTCTCATAATTGGATCTTTATATTTCACAATGTGTCCGTCTCACTAATTTTACTTAACATGCCGCAGTGGTGACGTATTTACTCTCAATAGTCATTTTAATAAAATATTAAAATAGAACATGAAAAAATCAAAGCCTCATCTTTTCCTCGCTGTGGTCAGACAGGAACAGACTAGACTAACACAGCTATTTGCTCTGTATACAGGATATTCTTCTGCCCAGGGCTGTGTTGCCACAGGCTCTTTTGAGAGAGCCAATTTAGCCTGGCAAAATTACAGGGACAGGGAGTCCTATGAAGGGGGGATGGGGAACACATCTGGAGACCCCCTCCCCTCCCGAAATGCAACAGTAGCAGAAAATAGAGGGTGGTTATGGGGATTCCTCGCTCCTTAGGATATCCCTCAAGTTCACTTGTGTCCTCGGTTCCTTTGCCTTCTTCCTCTAACAATGCAGTGTCTGTAACTCACTGTCTTTCAGTTTCTTTTCCACTCTGTCACGAAAATCTAGTTCAGATTTGTCTATATTTCTCCCATACTCAACCTCTCTACCACCCACTGTTTTACCTCCAGAAGAGCTCGTCTGGTTTGTGGCCCTCGGTGGCTCCCGTCTGGAGGTGGGGCTGAAGCCCAACTGCCTTCTGTGGTCATGGTTCGCTTGCTCTGTGGCTGACAGCAAAACGTAAGAAAAATCTGGAACTGGAATTAAGAAACCAGAGGAAAGCAAGAGGGGGAAGGGACCTATGAGTTGTATTTGGAAATTTAGAATGAGAGGAAGAAGAAATGACAAAGAAAGAAAGAAAAAAAGAGGGAGAAGGGAGTGAGGGAGCAGGAGGAGAGCAGGGACTAGAATAAACCCTCATGCAGACTTTAGACCTACCACCTCATTCTCCATCTTATTAGTACTGCATTCAAAAAGGTCTTGTGAGTTCTAAACACAAAAACAGGCTTTTTTTAAATCCCTTTTGGTGAGAAACCCGCGTGACCTGATCTCCAGAGAGGTGGGTCGGACGGTGGTGTCTGTGTCTGGTGGCAAGCTTACAAAAGTCACAGACTGCAGCTGTGAACTTGACGCCATGCCTGTAATCTAAATCAGCCCTCACCTGTGAACACCTGCAGAGACCTGGCTCCCTCACCTGCAAACGCTGCGCCCGTCTCCCCCCCCCCCCCACACGTCTGGCTCATCATGCATGCTGAGCGGATCATAATGAGCGTTAGTTCATGACTATCCTCCCTGACCCATCTCTGATCTTTCACAGCTGCCAGCTGGAATCTGAAACTGAGAATATGAACAGGCTTTAAAGTGCAGATGTGCTGGTTTGGAGACAATATGACTGCTAAAATGCATCCTCATCCTACATTCACACGTCAATATCCCTAATATTTAGGTTAAAAATGTTAGATCCAGCGCAGATGACTTAGAATAGTTCATGCATGCTGCTTGGAAGAGAAAGCTCTAAATATTTAGATATGTAAATAAATAAAACTGATCAGATCATGCTGTGGCTGAAGCTGATGTTCATGCCTCACATGAGGAACCGTGTTTTTAATTGCATCACACGTTGACTAGTGTAAACACTAAACATCTGCAAACTCCATCTTCAGTTCAAGAACTTCTCTCCTTCTCTCTATTTTTTGCCACTCTAAGAATGAATCTTTTCGTTGTGACTCATTGTTCTCAGAAATAACTTATTTTCTCTGCGAGAGGCACATATATTCCCAAAAATTGTGGGTTTGGCCGTATTCCCAATTCCACTGCTGCTGGATGATTTTTATCAGCGTATTTATTTTTCCAAAGACTAATGCATTATTTTCTTGTGCACCGAGCTGCTCCGTGCGCACCCTGCACTCCAGCTCCAAAATGACAAGCTCCCCTCTCCTCATTTGCATACTGAGCTCTGATTGGCTGGAGTGCAGCTGGAGGTCTGGAATAAGGGAATGGAATGCGATGAGTCGAGCAGCCGTGCAGTTTACTAGCCCGCTTAGACCCGGACATGACCCAAACATTACTTCAAGAAAATGGATCAGATGGAAAAATAAGGCATTGCTCAGCTTGCTCACACATGCTTTGCACTGCTGCAGCTGTGGTCCATTTTTTTTACATTTTAGGAAGAGTGCCCAAGTGACAAACCAGAAATATTTTAAAACGACAGTATTGGCTAAGCTGAAAAAGTATATTAGGAATGTATATATACAGTGTGTGTGTGTGTGTGTGTGTGTGTGTGTGTGTATATATATATATATATATATATATTCTGATTACATGCACTTGTCTTTTCTCTTTGATATTTGAGACCATAGAAAGAAATGAGATTCCTGTTGGTATATGCTTCTTGTTTCAATGCCTTTTGAAGCTGTAGTACTGTTGGAGGACTTTTTCTAATTATAAAATGCAGAAATATGACTCTCCCTTCCTTGTTGTACTCAATACAACATAGATAAAATCATTCCGTGTGTTTTATTACACAAGACTAAGACACGGATGTCACAGAAATTAGCTCAAAAGCCCCAGCTGCAGTAATCATTGTGAAATGTCAACATAAATGCATAGTGTACTTTAGTATGATACACGTGTGCAGGGTCTGATAGGTCTGTTGTTGGATAGGCCTGTCTGATCCAATAAGGCTGCTTGAATACCCACCTGATCACTGATCTATTTTGTAATGTTAGGTAGCAGATTTTGACCACCAGTGCCACTTTGAACAGCAAATGTAACAAAGTACCATGTTCCTTCATTCTGTATTTTAATGTGAGAAAAATTATCTTATTAAAGGGATTGTTCACCTAATAATGGACTCGCCCTCTGTTTGTTCCAAACCTGTATTGAGGTTTCTTTCTTCTGCTGAACACAAAAGAAGATATTTTGAAGAATGTTGGTAACCAAAAAGTTGAGAGTAGTATTATTTTCCAGCAGCTGAAAGAAATCCACACAGATAGGTTTGGAACAACTTGAAGGTGAACAAATGACATAATTTTCATTTTTGGGTGAACTATCCTGTTAATGTCATTATTCTACTTTTTATAAAGGTTTACCTGTAAGCCTGAGATATTACTTGTTTTCATTTCTCCTCACATTTGACCCTAATGAAAGAGACACACTCTTCCAGTTCTTCCAAGCTCCTCTGGAATTCTTCCTCTGAGGAGTTTTCCAGATGTGGAATTTCAGGACTCTTGCATCAGCACCCCAGCATTGCATCATTACCATTGGCTCCTGTAAGATCAACCGAAAACCAGACAGACACCACATAAGAAACTCTTAACTGACACTTGTCAAAACAGGAAAGAACCCTACAGAGAGATAAAACCGATTAGAGAAGCATTCTGACTGTCTGCTCTGATAACAAATGTGCACAGAACCACACAGACAGGGAAGTTGCATCTGTGAATGCAGGTTTCATCGAAGCTCATTCGTAATAGCGATCATTTATGTTTGTATTTTGCTTTAGGCTAACAGATTACTTGACAAAAATGTCAAGCACTACTATGCAAATTAAAACACACACGCAGCCTGCTAGAATATGCAGCTCAGAGTTATAAAATAGCACCTTCAGTCCGGCTTAATCAAGTCTGTAAATATATCCGCCTCACTCATCTAGGAGCAGGAACATTTAACAAACTTTAAACAACGTTTTAGGGTGGAACTGTTTATACTGCCATGCTCAACCGTGGTGATTAGCCCAGCATTGACGACAGGGGAGCTGCGTCATTTCACAAAGTCGATCTTTAGGGTGTTCCTAGGATGTCATTCATCAAACAATACAGATAACTGCCATTGCAGGGTTTGTTTCCTGCTCCTCTGCTTATGCATCCATATGGTGAGCAACAAGTTTGACCAGATACTATGAACTTCAGTACTCCATTCTCCTCTGATTCTCAACTCAGGGTTGTTGTTTTGGAAGCTCTGTTTGGTCGAGTAGGGACAGCCAGAGTAAACATTAACAGCACTGCTTTCCCATGTCCCCTCTTCAGAGAGGTCTTCCATTGGTTAGAGGTTTGTGTGGGAACTCATACAGGTGCTGGGAGTCTGGATGTGTGCACATGTGTGATGATATGTGAATAGCGGCTGGTTTATATGCTCACTGCGCTACAGGTGTGTCATTCACACACCTGTCCCTGTTCACCAGGATGTAAACACGATCAGGTCCTCTCACACCTTTGTCACACCCTGGCTCAGCAAACACACATTCGCATACCCCCACAGCAGAGACGCACACACACGTCCTTCCATTCACCAAATGACGACATTCATTCTAAACGCACTCATGCATAGAAGAATGTAAGCCTCTTTTTTATCTACCTTTCAGATACATGCACCTTAATCTAAATAACAGAAGGGTTTCATCAGTGTTCCTCTGAATTTCAACTGTGACTATTTAAATGATCATTTGAAAAGAGGCTGTAAATCAAATTAGTATCTCAAGATGTTATTTGAGTTGATCTTTGCTTATAATAACATGATCAGGGAGTGTGATGAATTCAGTCAAATGATTATTTGTTCATGCATTATGGTTAGACACGCTTCAAACGTTTATGGTTGGTATAAGGTGTTTTTGAAAGTCTCTTATGCCCACCAAGGCCCCAGTTTGATCAAAAATACAGTAAAACAATAATTTTTTGAATATATTATTACAATTTAAAATAACTGTTTTCTATTTTAATATACTGGTAAATGTAATTTATTCCAGTGATGGCTGATTTTTTAGCAGCCATTACTCCAGTCTTCAGTGCCACATGATCCTTCAGAAGTTATATTATTATTGATAATATCATCACTGTCGATTTTGATCAACTGATTGTATCCTTGCTGAATAATTTCAAAAAATGTCAATACAATTTTTTTTACATTGTCTTTGTGCTCTCTTCCCAGCATTTCTCCGAGCAGATGGAGGATTTCTCCAATGACCTTTTCAACAGTTTCTTTGACGATCATCTGTTGGCGGAGAGGAACCCATTGTTGGATATGGATCTGGACCCTCCAAACCCTGACATCCAGGCAGAACACAGCTACTCTCTCAGTGGGGATTCTGCCCCACAGAGCCCCTCCATGCCCATCCAATCAGATGATGATGCAGGTTAGCAAGCAGCTCTAGTCATTCCTCTTCTTACATGTCATCCATCACGCAGAAAATCAGCTGTCTGTGTTAGATTATCAGAAGATTTTACACTCCTGATAAATGCCATAGTTCAAAGCATCATCTATCAGCAGCTCTGTTTTTCTATAAAGTCCCTTTCTTTTCTCTGTCTCTCCTCCTTATCTCCCGGAGCACCCGTGCAGCACGGGGTTCCTTGACAAAGCTCTAGCCAAGAGCTCAGTCTACCATTGGAAGCTGGGAATTCCAGGAAGACAGCCAACACTCACACTCGCTCACTCATTCTGTCAGTTCGTCTGTCTGTCTCTCTCACTCTCTCTCTCTTTCTCACACATGCCACGATCGGTCCAGGGAACTGTAGACATCCATAAAATAAAAAGGGATCTGGTTTCCAGCTTCAGATGGAGAATTTGGTGGGGGTGGCTCAGAGAGTTGCATCATCCTGAACTTAGGTTGACTATGCAAGGAGTGTATGCGCAGACTGCAGCTTCTTTCCAGTCAGGCTTTAAATCAACAAATCCTTAAAGAAGCATGAAGGTACTGTAGGATTTCTTGATCCATTTAGCCAGACTGTAATGCCCTGAGCATCCAAAATGAAGGTCTTTCAGAACACATTCATGCCATTGTTTATTTCTCTCTCTGTACTTTCTAGCTCAAAGAACTGAATTAACAGAAAAATGTGAACATTTATGGTTACAGCGACAGTTGTGCTTTATGGGTACAATCTAAAAGGTGCATATTAGCAAGGTGTGATTTGTTAAAAAACTATTAATAGTTATAGTAAAAAAAGCAAAAAGAATTGAAAAATGCAGGAAATAAGTTGAATTGATAGTAAATTTAATTATAATTTTCAGGTCTCGTGAGATATTGAGCTGTCAAACATTTTAAATATATTTCAGCCATCTATACCCTGGCATCTGTACCATTTAACATACTACATTTTAGAGGTAAATAAGTTACAAAGATGTCCTTTTAAAGGTACTGCCCCAGTGACAAGCTGTTGTACCCCTAAAAGTACAGTTTTTGCTCGATTTTTTCTGGAGTCTGGAGTTTAGATGACCACTGTAAGTTCAGGTGTTTTAGTTATGTGTGATATCCCTTCTGGTCCATAAACTTGCCCCTATAAAGACTGTGAGCGGCTTTAGGGGGCAGGTAAAGTAAGCTCTGGCTGGTTCACTACTTTGTCTCCTGTTGTTCTGCAGTAACTTTAAACCTGCTAATGAGCATCGCTTTTCCGTCTCCGCCGGCCTGGAGTCACCCCGCTATGATACCTGCTGTCCTGAGAGACATCAAAGCCTTACAGTGCCCTGTGGGCAGGACCCAGTAGCTTCTGTAGAGTATAAGGAGGGACTTTTGCATGTAAAATTAAAATAACTTTTGTCCATTATTAAGTAACATCAGCTCACCTCAGTCTTTCAGAACAAGCACACAACACAGAGGCCAGTTGTAGTCTGATTACCATAATTCGTGCTGAATAAAGCTGACCTACTGTGGACATTTTAAAACGATGAATTATGCTTTAGGCAGACTGAAAGTAAATTTTTAAAGTGCATATTGAACTTAAAGTGAAAGTCTATATCATTCCTACTGACATTTTTGGATAAAAAAAAATGTTGGTCACCTGCTTCACAAGCAAACAGCCTGTCCATGCTGGTTTATACTGGTAAGTGCTGGTTTGATTCAGCAGGGATGTCCATAAACTTTTTTTTTTATAAATAGAGAGATAGTCAGTGAGAATGAGAGGTTCCTTACAGATCCAAGAGACACAGATGACCCCTCTGATATTAGATCCTTTAGAAAGTGTACGTTTGGTCTAATCATGTTTGAAAAAGCTGTAAAGGCGACTAATCCTTTATTCACAATAGAGGCTGTGCATGAGAGTGTGTTTGCTTTAGTGCACCCCGGTGAAGGACAGACTCGTATGGTCTAATCTGGTGTACTAAACTGAAGGGTTAGGCACTCTTACAGAGGTTCCCCACAGACTGAGAGCTATGAAGTATAAAATCCAGCGCTCTCCACCGAACAGCAGAGCTCCTAAAGAGCTTTGCTCTTCTGTTGTAATCAAACTCCTGCTGATGTCCTTCCCTAACAGAGGACTAACATGAAAAACCTGCCATCCTTCTTTTACAAGGCCGCATAATGTTTTATCGATCCTGCAGTGAAGCCTGCACACAAATGCTACCGAGGGCGATGTGATAACGAGAGCTCCCACTATATGCTGTGCTTTCCTCCCCTTTGAAGCGTCCAGACATGTCTAACTGTTCTCTAGCCACCCTACATGCCCCCAATCTCTCACCTGCCCCTCCCACACCATAGGATTTTGTGTTAACAGTATAATGAGAAGCTGGTTTGCTTTACCCTTCCGGTCATTAACTGAGTCTGTCTTCCTCACCTGCATCTGTATGAACCCCCCTCCATGGGGTCTGGGGTGTGAAATTTGTCACTTTCCTGGAAATATCACTCATTGATTGCAATGTCCTCCATTATGTTTGCCAATAGGGCCCTTTAAAAAAAAAAGCACACAGATGCCATTACTTTACAAAATATTGTCTGATACACAGTTTTTTTTTAAATATAGGGCTATATAAATTTTTGCTGTCAATGGATTTAAATTTATATTTTTAATTAGTATTCTGATTAAATAGATAAAAAAGGATATGAAAAACTCAAATGAAGAAAATTCAGAGACACTGTGGATAATCTGAAGCACTGAATAGACAGTAAATTGATTGTTTTGTTTTTCATTTCATTTTACATAAGCTTATCTGTGGCCCACTGTCCACGGGACTTGTTTTTATATTTTCCCGTGTTAATTTATTTTTTTAATTTGTTAATCTATGTAAACATGCATGTCAGCTGTCGAGTTCAACTGTGCTTGTGCTTTGAGGAACCTGCATTCTGTTTTATTTAGTTGCTCTCTCTGTTTTTCTCTGCTCTCTTTAGTCTTTTGAGAGACTTAATTATTATCATTCCATGTGTCACTCCCCAAAGCATTTTTAACAAAACTTTTCAAATGTAACAGTTAGTCCTTTTTCTCTGTTTTCTGTTTGTTTGAGCCTGTTATTTCTCTCCTCAGACTCCGAAGGGATGTGGTCGTTCAGTCAGGATCTCACAGCCATTCTAGTGAAGCAGGAGCCCAGCCTGATGTCAGAAAACTGCCCTGATACATCGCCCCCTCTGGCCAACACCAGCACCTGCTCACACCCCCTCACTCTTGCCCCTCCGCCTCAGAGAAACCACACAGGGGAGAAGGTAAAACATGGCCATTATACATCTAATCTTGAAAACCGACATTTAGAGTGAAATACTTGTATTCTCAGTCAGGAAGATGTTATTTTAGTCTGGATATCAATAGATGTAATCGAGCTAATGATGGTGAACCTTACACACACTGCACACCAAAGGGACCATTGTATTAGTATGACAATGAAAAACATGCGCACAAACGTGCTTCGTGTGCTCTTTTGCTCATCTGGCAGCTTGCTCTACTTCTCTGCCCAGTGAACATGTTCACAGTGTGAGTGCGAGTGTGAGGAGTTGAACTTACTGAAGCATGGGAATCGGCTCCAGCAGCATCAGTGTTGAGCTGAGAGTAGATTAGTTCTTTGTGGCTGATGAGACCTCTTGAATCTGGTACCGGAATCTCTTTGAGCATCAGAGCCATGGAACTGTTCTCTTCTCCCTGACTTGACACTAACTCGGGCCAGACTTTCCACCAGCTCCAATAAACTCTGGCCTCTCCGGGGAACAGGATTGTGCTGTGTGAAGATACCTGTCAACAAAACAAACAAACACACAGAACAAGGGTTTGAACATTTTTGCAAGAAGTTAACAAGTGAGACGTGCTGTCAAGAGTAACTTGGCTAGATGAAATAAAATTCAGGATGGATGGGGTTATATAAGCACATGTTCTTTATTTAATAAAGGCAACAAGATACGCACATGGTGTAAAGCTGTTCTGACATCCCACTGGGTCCTGCTGTATTGTCAGAGTGCAGCTGTACTGGAGAGCGTCTTCATGGAGACACCGTGACCGTGTGCCACAGGAAGAGAAGCTCTCACCAGATAAACACAAACCATAAATAACATGGCGTGAAGGCATGGAGCTCCATAATAACTATAATTCATGATCTGCATATATTACATCATCTTCAGGCAGTGCTTTGGAACCTTTTGACATAGTAATTAAGGCAACTTAATATAAAGTGGGACGGTATTATTTTATGAATCAGGATTTGAGGCTGACAAGGCTGTATAAGTTGTAGAGATTTTTCAGTGACTCTTTCCGCATGTTAAATCATTACACCAGCTTGTAGAAACAAGTGCACAGTGCACATACTGGTACTGGAAGTATTAAATTGGACTATTAAAAAAATAAATTCTATATTGTAAGAATGTGTGTAGTATGATTGCAATCTGGAAATACTACATCCCAAAATCGTCAGTGTCACGTGACTTACAGGTTAGTCGTGCTGCTTCACTGCCATTTACAGCTTATCTCCTGTGACATCTTGTGATTTGTGCTTTCGAATCCTTATAGAAGCAGTAGACCAACTGGGTACTTTATGCCGGGTGTTTTTATTATCAATTCTATAAATTCATACATACTACTCTTTTCACATACTGCTCCTAGCCTAGTACTTATTAAGCATATTTGGACACTTTATGAGCAATTCACTGAATAATTGACAGAATCAAATTTTAAAACACTGATTCATTATGGAACTTATCATGCGATTGTTTTTATGAGTGAGTCATTGAATCATTGACACAACTGATTCAATAAAGGTTAAGTTTGATGATTTTTAACAAACTTTGTCTTGTATGTTGGTACTGTATGCAAATGTGCAGTGTGTATTCTTTCTCAGTGTTACCTGCACCCAGATATCCCGTTTATTTGTCAGCAAAAGTAGCATTTTTCATAAACTGGCAAACGTTTACTGACAAATAAACCGGGATATCTGGGTACGAGTAACACAGAAAAAGAGTACATGGTCTACGTTTTTCTATGTCAACTTGCAACTAGCAATATCACAGTTGCACTGTTGTACTAAAAATCAATAGCATATCAACAGCACTTATTTGATTCTTTGTAGGTACTGTTCAGTCTCTAAATACACAAGAATGCTTTCATAATATAGAAACCCTGGATATGGCAATAAAGTGTCATGGCTTTGCAAGTCATTATATAGCCTGACAACTTATAGCACAGTAGCACACCTCTGACAATTTTTACAGTTCAGTATTTTAGTCTCTTTGGACACAGCTCAAGTTGGTGGAGAATACTGTCCGCTGACCCAGAAAATAATAAGAGGGAGGCATGAGGAAAAGTGAAGGGTAGATCTGAGGCTCATGTCACCTCACTTTGTGCATGATGGTTGGTCGCTAGCCAGACTGTGTGTGGTTAGCAAGCGGGTAGCCTTTGCTCTGTTAGTGTAAACAGTTTGAGTCTGCCTTCAGCTGTGTTTACTGTCTCAGACATCCAGCTTGGAGCACATTTAGTCCAGTGCTCTATCAGTTGAGTGCCATCAGAAATCATCAAATACTACAGACCAACTACTGCAGCCTGATATTATCAAAGGCTCTCAGATAAAGCTGAATGATGGCTCTGTGCCATATATTGCTGTAAGGTGCATTGAGAAAACACAGACAAGATGCTTCTTTCACAAATACTTCAGTGAATAAGCATATGTTGTATGTTGTAATGAATGAGAATTTAATTTAACTTCCTTCTTGTGCCATATTTTTAAGTGAAACAGGATATTAACGAATACAAAAAATGTAGGGTGAGACCTGACTTTATCAGCAGAACTAGAAAGTCATTTTAGTAGTGAGAAAATTATTAAATATAGTAGAGCACAAACATGCACAGATTAATCGTGTAAGACCAGGAAAGTTTGGATGTCATGTTGATTGTTTTGCTCTTTGTTTTTGTTGTGTTAGAGTTCCAAAGGCCTGAGCTCAAACTCCGTTCCTGCCATCAAAGCAGAGCCCAGAGAGGTGAACCAGTTCCTCAGTGTGCCCTCAGGTGGGTGTGAAATCTCTCCTCTGTCCTGCTCTTAAACAGCATGTTCTTTGTGATGAAACAGTTTGACCTAGTGAGTCTTGCTGGTTTAGCTAGTTAACATGCATAGTAATGTCAGGGTTGGGGTGAAGGGATGAGGCGGGGACTCATTTGTGCAGGAGAATGGGCATTTTATTGATAATAAAACAAACAAACTAAAACTACCATGTAGGGGAAAACAGGACAACTGGCAAGGCTTGGCAGGGCAAGACAAGACAGGGCCAGGAAACATTCGACAACGAACTGGCCCAGAACTGCAACAACAAGGAGATTATAAAGGGAGCAAATGAGGAGGGTAACGAGGGAAGACAGGAGGGGCAAATTAACCAATAATCAGGTAAAACGATGGGTGGGGTCAAGACAATTGACATGACAGCACATGACACACAGAAAACCAAGACAAAAGCCATGTGCTCACACAAAACAAAAACACAAGCACATGGCCAGCAAAACAAAAATCACCAGACATGTGCAAAACAGGACACGAACACACAGCTAATGAAAATACTCATAAGCCACGTGTTCACACAAGACATGACAACATAAAAGCACGCAGCCAATGAAAAACACAAGCTGCGTGCCACATAGTACAAGACATAACATGAATGCACACAGCCGATAAAAACACGAACTGCGTGCAACACACGTGGACAGAAGAGCGCGCAGCCACCTGGTGTCCCTAACGAGGAACACCAAAAACAAGACAGGAACATGACAGCACAAGAACGTGACAAATATGACTACACAAGACAGACACAACAGACAAGACAAGAAGTCAAAACACAAACACACAACGAGACATGGAGCACGAGGGTCAGAATCCCGACACGAAACCAAAACTCAAGACATGAGTGCCGGGATCCGAACACCATGCTCCAACAAAAAACAAGGCACACAGACGAGAGAGAACATTTCACATGAAAACAGGACATGACGGGAGTGTCAGGGCTCTGTCACAAAACCATGAATAACACTAGACCGAAGTGACAGAACCCTGACAAGTAGTGGCAGTTGCATTCCAGCAACCTATGCTGGGGCCCAGCACTGAAGGCACTGCAGTACTAGTCTTTTAACAATGACTGTCCTTTAAATACAAGGTTCTAAAGTAGCCCGCTACTTTAAATACACAACAACAAGCTAATATACTCAACATATAGCACTTAGTTACCACATATGGCCAGTGCAGTTCTTCCACACTAGTTTAAAGATGGCAAAACTAAGCAAATTAGCCCTCTTTTATTCTGCTCCCTCGCTCTACGGTCAGTTCAGGGTTATAAATACTCTAATGGTGTGTTCCTTTTCCAGAGGAAATGAGGCTTGGTGTGAGTGTTTCTTTATTTAACTTTTGCATGTGTTTGACAATCTCTCAGATCTCAACTTTAGCCCTTTCTGAATGGCCCATTGATGAAAACCAAGTCTGATGTAACCTGAGAATTGCATTTTAGCCTGCATAATCAGGCATCTAGGATGCATTTGATGAAAACCAATGTTTTCTGATGTACTCCACTTCTGTCACATAATCCTTCAGAATTGCATTAAAAATAGCGCTGTTGTGTAGAGCATGCAAAAGAACATAGCTGGTCACTGACCAAACTTATTTTATGGTCTATTGTATGTAATATACATGCTAGACATAGACTAGGATGCGCAAATAACCCTACGTTTCTCCAGTGTGACTATTTCCTCAGTACATCACATGTCATTTTGGATAAAAATCTGCTAATGGCAATCAACCTGTAGCACCTGCAAGTGTTGTGTGTGCGCTGTCTGAACAATATGACGTCCTTTCATTCTGTTCATCCAGAAACAACAGCATTAAAGCAGTTCTGTGTATATAATGGAACATGGCCAGACAAAACACATGAGTCCACATGAGTTGTTCATGCATGTGCTGTGTGTAAAATGCCTAAAAGCTTCCAAAGGATTAGGCTTTATTGGCTTTTCCTGATGACGGGTGAATAGACTGAATTTCCGTTTCACACTTTGGCCTTGCTTTGCTCAAAACCCATTTTAACTCTATTTTGGTGGGTTGCCATGTTTCATATGTACGGAATCAAACCTGATCATTAAGATGTGAATGTCAGAAATGAACATGTTTCAAGCGTGTCTCGTATCTTTGTTTTCCCAACAGATGAGCGTCTGCGGTTGCCACCCACTCCTCCCAGCAGCCATGGCAGCGACAGCGACGGATCCCAGAGCCCACATTCACTGCCACCATTAAGCCCTGGCCACCTGCAAAGCCCACATTCACTGCCTCCATCGAGCCCTGCCCGGCTACAGGCCCGAACCTCCACAGCCATCTCCTCGTCCCCTCTCCTCACCGCCCCGCATGTGAGTCAAATGCGTTTTCACCATCTGACACACCATGTTCATTACAGTATATACAGTCCAAATGGAAATTCTTATATCCATACATATTGAACACATATATACAGAGTGAAAAACGCTGACTTATGTTGTAATGCAGAAGCTGCAGGGAACATCAGGCCCTTTGATGCTGACAGAGGAAGAGAAGAGGACTTTGATCGCCGAGGGATATCCTGTCCCCAACAAACTACCGCTCACCAAAACTGAGGAGAAATCCCTCAAACGGGTGCGCAGGAAAATCAAAAACAAGGTATTACTTATGATCACATACTATTAATATTGAATAAGTTCAGTTAGAATCCTCCTCTTATATGATATTGGTGTGTTATACCTATATAGACACAATACTTTAATGCTAAAGTAGATGGATTTTTTTTCTTAGATCTCTGCACAGGAAAGCCGCAGGAAGAAGAAGGAGTACGTGGAGTGTTTGGAGAAAAAGTAATTGCCTCCCGTACTCTACTCCTTTGTTCTCTACCTCTTCTACTCCCTCTCGCCCTTTCTGATGGCTCTTCTTTTCTCTCCTGCTCTTATTTTTTCTTCCCCTCCTCTTGCATTGTTTGTCTAGCATCCACTGTCCTCTACGTTTTCTTGGTGCCTTCATCCTTCTTTCTCTTCGTTGACCTCCTCTCCTTTAATCCTCTCTTCTCTCTCACTCCCTGCAAAATGCTCTATATCCTGCTTGCTATTTTATGGCTTTTGTTGTGTGAAAGCGGCCAATGGCTGCAGTCCATGCACTCATTGGGGTGTGTGTGCGTTTGCATGAGTCATTTTCCCTTTTATGCTGCTGTTAGGCTCTCAAGGTTTGGATAATGTGCTGGAGAGACTGGACTCACACTGGACACACACATACACTGTTTTTTCCACCATGCTTTAGTCAGTCAAGCTGACAGGGTTATGTGTGGTTATACGTATGGAAGCGATTTATTTATGTGTTTCAATCTGTCATTGTGACCGTGTGCAATAACACTTTCTCTCTCCTCCTCAGAGTTGAGAACTATACTTCAGAGAACAATGAACTGTGGAAAAAAGTAGAGACTCTCGAGAATGCCAACAGGTGAGATACTATATGTGTGTGTTTGTGTTTAATCACAGTGAATAGTTTATAGGTGGATTTTAATCAATCTAATTGTAACCGTATTTACGCAGCAGCCTCTTCGCAGTCAGCAGGTGTTGCTAAGTCAAACCAGATGCATGCAGGTCTTAACCTCCCCTTCCAATCAAATATAGCAGCACCTTTTCATTCTCTCCTGGGTGGCCTTGTTAGAACATAGGCGCTGTCGACAGGGTGCTGTCTGTTCCTACTGTTTAGAGAGACAGAAACAGAGAACAGCAATGGGGGATTGTGTGTTATCAAAGTCAGCTCTTTTTCTGAGGATTAACTGTAAAACCTTATTGAAGAGAACAGCTCTTAAAGGGGTAGTTCACCTGATAATAAAATTCAGTTGTTTAATTTGATCATTTAATTATCATCATTTATGTTTCTAACAACATAAAATAAGTTATTTTGAAGAAGGGTACAGTGTTTTTTTTTTTTTTGAGTAAGCCATATAGGTTTGGAAATGTTTAGAATTTAATTTTGTGGGGTTCTCTATCAAAAACACACAAGAAAGTATACTTTCAATTAAAATGTGTTTTTTGAGAAATTAAGAAAGAATTAAGAAATTGGGGTGCATTACTTTGATCACAAGTGATAGTTGCAGACATTTATAATATTACAAAATATTTATAGAACAAATAACAGCTGTTGTTTTAAACTTCCTATTTATCAAGAATACAAAAACAAACATAAAAACGTAACGTTTTCACAGAAAATATTAAGCAGTACAACTGTTTTCATTGAAATGATAATAAGAAATGAGCAGCCTCAGCATATTAGAATGATCATATTAAAATTATTTCTAGGATTATGTGACATTGAAGATTCGAGTGATGGTGGCTGGAAATTCAGTTTTGCCATCCCAGGAATAAATTACATTTACCAATATATTTAAATTAAAATTAATATTTATAACTATAGTAACATAAAATATAAACGATATATAAAATATAACTTTAAAACTATATAATATATAATGTATATAGCTAAATAACATAACTATATAAATAATATATAAATATAAAATAGAACTATAGTAATATTTCACAACTTCTCTGTGTTACTGTATTTATGATCAAATGAATGCAGCTTTGGTGAGCATAATAAGAAGTGTTTTTCAAAAACATAAAAATAAATCTTACCTGAACTTTTGTACCGTTTATCTTTCACCATTGTTTCATGTTTTGAAGCTTTATTTTAGCACGCTACTGTCATCAGTGCTTTTAGTATGTAGGTAAGAGTGACATAAGTATGTGTGTAAGTATATAGTAATGCTTTTTATAGAGGACTGGCACAGGCCTCTTATTAACAACACACTTAAAGTAGCAAGCAGCACGGTGCCGGCCTGCCCCTCATTACAGGATAAAGAGACTGTGTGTGTTGGCGCTCTGCCGATTCTTATTAGGATAGAGCCTTCGGAGTTATCTAAGAGAATTCAAAGAGACAGCAGCGGGGTGTTTGTGTGTTAGTGGGTGGGTGGGTTGTATATTAACCTGAAGAAAACCACTGTTTATACAATCAAATTGAGATGATTATTGCTAGGTTAATAGGGCGGTCTTAGCCCATCTCAATGCTGAAAACATACTGTCTAGAGCTAGACTAGTCTACAGCACTCATTATGAGTGATTCTGTATGTGTATGTTTAGGTGAAAAACTAATATACAGGTTTGTTTTGGGGTGATCTTGTCAAGTGGAAAAGCATTTAACTCCAGGGGTCAAGCGGGACTGTCTCTGTTATAAGTGTACTGTATGTTGCTTTAAATAAAAGAGTCTGCTAAATGATGAAATAGCAAAGTAGGAATTTTTTTTTTTCAACATGTTGCAATGGCACTCTCTGGTGGTAGTGGTGTTCCTCATTAATGCATGCGATGTTGCTTTTTAGTTACTCCACTAGAGGGAGCTCAATGTCGTTTTGTATTATAACTGAATTATTTCTTCTGAGAAAATCTACTGCTGAGATTACATGCACAAACACAGGTTCACAGGTTACTGCTTATTTACCATACTGTAGGGAATATAAATGTTTTTAGTTCAGTTATCATTTCTGAAATAGAGTTATTATACAGTTCTTGTGTCATTTTGTGTACATTTGAATTCCAGTTCATTCACGACAATGAAAATGAAAGGCCAGGTTGAACGCGTTTTCTCACGCAGTTTGTTCTACTGTACTTGTGTAACGCATATTTTTGTACTAGGTCATCCAAGTATTCTATACATAATACATACAAAATGCACAAAATAGTATGTGTAGAATTTCATACTCTCAGGTCCTGTGGCTGTAAGTGCTGCAGTTGTGTTTGACTTTGTGCTGTTTTGGGTCACATCGTGTGTGAGTGAGCAAAAGAAGAAGCGCATGTTTGATTGGCTGCTGAAGAATGACATAATTGAAGGGAAAATAAATTAACACCCACTGCAGGCATACAGCAGCATTGAGGAGGAGGTGGAGAGCGATAGACTGTGTGAGTGGTGTGAAAGGGAGTTTAGTTTATGTAACACTGTGGCGAGTAAGAACTGTATATCCTCATATGCTCTCTGAGCATAAGAATAAGAAGATCCTGCTGTTTCAAAACGGCTCAGAGAAGAACACGCACAGCCTGCAGACGAATATGCTGCCTACAGCCTGATCTAAAGAATGTACTAATCAGTCTTCTGTATCATCTTTAGGTCTCTACTACAACAGCTACAAAGACTTCAGGCTCTAGTGAGTGGAAAAGTGCCTCGGTCCTGCAAAATCGCCTCCACGCAGACCGGAACCTGTCTCATGGTATATATACATACACTGTACAAACACATGCATTTATTTCAACCTGCTCGTATTCACACACACTTTCTTTGTAATTCTTTCTAACAAACCAGACTCTTAAAGGAAACGTTCATCCAAAAATGAAAATTTGCTCAATATGTACTTCAGTCCATCGAATGTAGACGAGTTTGTTTCTTCATCAGAACAGACTTGGAGAAATTTAGCAATACGTCACTTGCTCAGCAATTGATCCCCTGTAGTGAATGGGTGCCATCAGAATGAAAGTCCAAACAGCTGATAAAAGCATTACAATAATCCACAGCATGACTCCAGTCCATCAATTAACATCTTGTGAAGAGAAGAGCGGCATTTTGTAAGAAACAAATCATTATTAAAACATTTTTTTACTTCAAACCCTGTTGAATTTGTTTTTGCATATGTTGGTTAGGTATGTTTTGAAGCATGGCTGCTGGTTTGAGCTGGTTTAAGATGGTCATGTGCTGGTCCAATGCTGGTCCTAGCTCCTGCTCATAGTTTTTTCAACAGGGAACTCTTGCTTCCAGCTACACTATGAGTCCTCTATCCATAATATTTATTTCTCCAGTGAAAACGTTGTCTCATCTGAGACTCATCAGGGGAGAAATATGCACAGATCAGGTGTCATTTACAAGTCCAAAACTCTTCTAAACAAGCATGTTGATGGATTTTAATGTAAGAGGACAACAGGGTAATGAGTTGAGTCATGTGTATTACTTGTGGATTATTGTGATGTTTTTATCAGCTGTTTTGTCTATGATTCTGACGGCACCCATTCACTGCAGAGGACCCATTGGTGAGTAAGTGGTATAATTCTATTTTCCTTTTCAAATCTGTTCTGATGAATAATTTTTTTTTTTGGTTGAACTATTCTAATGAAATATCTTATCTTCTATTTAATTTAGTGCTTTGATCCTATGCATGTATAGGGAGGTCAGTGCTGCTCTGAGAGCTGTAGTGCAAATAGATTACAGTGGGGCGGTGTGCTCACCGTGTGTGTGGTTCCTCCTCCTGGCCAGGTGGTGGCGCTGTGTTTTGTGTTGGTGCTGGGCTCGCTAGCTCCCTGCCTGCCCGAGCTCTCCCTCTACTCTTCTTCCTTATCCTCATCATCCTCACACACGGTGAAGTCTGCACCGCTGCCCTCAGGTGACCTCTACACCACCAGCCAGGGTATGTTTCGTCCCTGCCCCTAGTGTGTAAACCGAGACCAACTTTCATTGTGTACATTGCATGATATGATTACATTTCTCAACACATGCGCAAAGAAGCATTTATTTGTAGGTCATCCGGCTTTCAGACACATTGAATTATCCAGGCAGCTAATAGCTGTGTGTCTTTGACAGCACTTATTTCGTTCCCCCCACGAGAGACTGAAAGAGTGCCGTCTCTCTTCTAAAGGTTATTAACTGAGCTCCTGGGGCGACAGTGCCCATTCTCACCCTCAAATTACCGTCAGACATCCTAGAGAGTTTTAGATTGAAATCATTACTTCCCTTTGAGCAGATTTACAATCCTCTTTCAACTTTACAACACACACCGAGCCTCATCTCTTTCGGTTCTATCAAAGCTGCGCTTGAAAGGGCTTCAAATGCCTCATCCATTTTCACAAGGGCCCTACAGATTCGGCCCGTGCATGATGGAGACGGGGTTGCTGTAGTAACCGAAAATTAATGTTGTTTCACATAAGAGAGTAGCTCACTCCAAATCTTGCTCTTTCTTTCTCCCTCCCAAAAAATGCTTCTCTTCACTCTACAAATCGCATGAAAGTCAAAATAAGCATATATATCATGCATAGCCACATCCATATCACCCTGCAGCCCAAGACTGGTTGCCCACTGAAGCTAAGCAGGGTTGAGCATGGTCAGTACCTGGATGGGAGACCTCCTGGGAAAACTAGGTTGCTGTTGGAAGAGGTGTTAGTGAGACCAGCAGGGGGTGCTCACCCTGTGGTCTGTGTGGGTCCTAATGCTCCAGTATAGTGACGGGGACACTATGCTGTAAAAAAAGCACTGTCTTTCGAATGAGACGTTAAACCAAAGTCCTGACTCTCTGTGGTCATTAAAAAACCCATGGCACTTCTCGTAAAGAGTAGGGGTGTAACCCCGGTGTCCTGGCCAAATTCCCTCCACTGGCTCTTGTCAATCGGCCCCCTAATAATCCCCATCCACTTGATTGGCTCAATGACTCTCTCTCCTCTCCACCTGTAGCTGGTGTGTGGTGAGCACACTGGCGCTGTTGTCCTGTGGCAGCCGTCGCATCATCCAAGTGGATGCTGGTGGTGGTTGAGGAGAGACCCCCCCCCCCCCACATGATTGTAAAGCTCTTTGGGTGTACAACAATACACAATAAAGTGCTATATAAGTGCATCATTCATTCATTCGTTCATTCATTCATTCAAGACATATGACATAAGTAACGCTGTTCTCTGTGTGTTTGTGTGTGTGTGTAGTCCGCTCCCGCAGCCTGCTCTTCTATGACGAGGGTGCCCCAGTGGAGGACGGCCACAGGGGCGTGCTGAGTGTGGAGAGGATGGAGGGGGTGCCGCGACATGTACAGGACCCGAAAGATAGCCATGAACAGGAACATTCTGCTCTTGTGAGCAGGTACTTGAGCCAGGCCCAGCCAGAGCCTGCAAGCTACAGCAACACATCCGCGGCCCCACTCCGTCCCCCTGAACCACACTACCACTCGAGGTGAGACAAACTTTGACAGTACTTTTAATCCATTTAGGGTTCGTTTGTGACATCTAAATTATTAAAGATGCACTGATATTAAAAATCTGGTGAAGTAGATAAGCTGATAGTTATTTTTGAGTATGGCAGATAACTGATAGCTGATGTTCAAATTTTACACAAATTTTGTCTATATACATCACCTTTACATTTAGCCATTTAGCAGATGCTTTCATCCAAAGCGACTTTCAAATGAGGACAATTGAAGCAATTAAAATCCACAAAAGAGCAATGCAAGTGCTATAACAAGTCTCAGTTAGTTTAACGCCGTACACATAGCAAGGATACATTAAAATAGACACTAAAATAAAATTAATGGTTTTAAATGCTAAACAAGAATTTAGGCATCATAACATTATAATGTACTGTACAGTATAAAAAATGGATATTCATTTTTATATTTGCCAAATATTATATTATAGTGTTATTTCATTTTTAGCGTTTTTAAAGATGAGACTGACATGTTTGATGATGGAGAATGTTTTTTTTATTGTACAGGTATCGTTTGATTATGAATATGTAATATTGACTGATAACTGATATGCTACATGTTTAACATTCTGTTTGAAAGTTTGGCGTCACTAAGATTTTTTTGTGAAAGCAAGGACATGTTCAATTGTTCAAAACTGACAGTAAAGACTTGTACATAGTTTAAAAATGTATATTTTACAAATAATGCTGTTCTTTGGAACTTTCAGCACACTGTTTTCAACATTAATAATAATAATTATTTCTGAAGGATCATATGACACTGAAGACTAAAGTAAAGGCTGCTCAAAATTCAGCTTTGCCATAACAGGAATAAAATGAATTTTTTAAAATATATTGAAAATATTTCATATATTTTTTTTAATTTAATTTAATTACAAAAAAAATAATTGTGAAATATTGTAATTTCACAATATTACAGTATTATTCTATTTTTTATCAAATAAATGCAGCCTTGATGAGCATAAGAGACTCAAACACATTAAAAAGCCTTTTTAACACCAGTGTATATTGTGAGTAAATATTAATAGTCTCTTTTTCTCTCAGAAAGCAGGATCCTGAGGGAGGAGATGAATATTTCTAACCCCTCTGGGTGGAGCTGCCTCATCACACAGGCCTCCACTGACATCTAATGATCCTGCACTACTCGGCCCTCGACCCTGACCGTGACAGACCCTGAGTCTCCTGACCCCACCCTAAAAAACCAACAAGCCTCATGACCACGATCCATCCCACTTGACATGCATTCCAATCACATTCAGCCCCAGAACTGTGAGAAGAGAAATGTGTCCATCCATACACTGAAACTCCCCTTTACCAGCAAGCACTGAGAGAGAAGAGAGGATGTGGGCGGTTGTAGATGCTGCTCTGTTTTAGATGGATGTGAGCCTGCAGCTCTAAATTCACTAAACACTTCACACACAGGGTGTGGGAGGGAAAGTTCATGAGTGATTGTTTTGATTTTCTTAAAATGCCATGAGACTGTCCATTTACTACATATCCCTACTTAAACCCCAAAGAACATCTTTTTTTCTTCTTATTTTCTTCTTTTTAAATCTCTGAATGTTTTCCAGCAGGTGTAATCACAGGTGCCTGACGTACTCTGCAGTTTTGCAAAGCTTGCTTTGACAGGATTTTCTTCCTCTGCCATCTTGGCTTGTTTCTCCCTAATAAGTTTAAGCTGGATTGCACTTGTTTTGCACTAGGACATCTAATTGATTTAAGTGCCTTCACATTCTTTTTCATATAGTCATATTTAAAAAGCTCCTAACCGCATAGTTCCCTCTTAAACCTCTTTTACTCTGCTTACTTTTATTAATGCATTTTATTTTTGTTTTCTACTTTTAAAAGGCAGAGGCTTTTGTACTGAATTACAAATTTTATCCATAATATATTCTAGTATTTGCAGCATCCAAAAAAGAGCATATTTATTTTATGCACAAAAAAATTATGAAAGTTATTGTGTTTTTTTAATGAAAGATGATGTAAAGTTTACATGATCTTGTTGTCATAACTGTTAAACAGTTTTTTTCTGTTATCTTTATTTCTGTGTAAAGAAAGTTTTGTATATATAGAGAAAAATGAACAGGGACGATCAAATCCTGTGTGTGTTTAACCATGTTCAGTCTCTGAAGAATTCTGCACAATCCACATGAATCCATTAAAACATTGGCTATAATGGATACAAAGTGAAAACAAACAGCTATTCCCATTAAGAAAAGTGAACCTCTTTAAAAATGAATGTTATTTAAACACATTTTTTTCTGATTATGGAATGCTTCTTTTTAATGTTAGTCTAGACTGTCTATATTCTGTTTATGAGCAAACTATTTGACCACTGTAAAATCCACCGCAAATATCGACAGTAGCAGATAAATGTCACCATTTAGAAACAATTTAATCATAAAATCTTTTTTTAAGTTATTTTGTTAAATAATTTTTCACGATGTCCTCTGATGCTACAGCCACAATATTATTTTTATTGTACAGCTAAAGATAACCACTGAGACATATTTTAATGCATTTCTTCCCGCTAATTAAATTATAGTAATGAAAGTGGTTGTCACAAAGGAATTCTGTCCCTGTCGGTTTTTATAAATTACTCTGTGGTATATGTGCCATAACACAATGAAAAACTGTAGATAACGTCTTATTTTCAGTGTATAACTGAATTCACCATAGTTTTAAAGAGCTGTAAGTTTAGTGACAGAGCGGTCCTCGTCAGGGCTTCTGTTATAGTCGTCTCACCCATCGATATGTATTTCTGTAGTGTAATAATAATAATGAACTGGAAAAACATTGTGTTGATTTCTTGATTTCTAAGACGATAAATGGAACCTTAATGACAGAAAATTTGTCTCGAACCTGGAACTCCAGAATATCTGAGCGTTCTGGAATTGAATCTAATGCCCAGTCTGACGATGGAGTTTATGCTTTAAATGTATTTGTTGCTGGTATTACCTGTATCTCTGCCCTTGTTGCCCTTTGTACATATGACTGATGATAAATGTTGGTTGTAAATATGGAGGACGTATTTTTTATATTTCCAATGCATTTTGGTAATCACATGCGGCTTGGGTTGATTTGTATCCGTGTATGGATCTGACTCTGTATGTATCTATGCTCTGAACCTCTTGCTTTTTCTGTCTTATCTAAAGTAGAATTAGAATGAAGCAAAATACAAAATTTGCAGATGCAACCCAATGTCTCCTGTCTTATTTTCAGTTTTACACCATCTTTATGCATAATTTGAATTATTATTATTATTGTTAGATTCAGATTCATTCTTTATTGTCCTCAGAAGAGGACATTTGTTTTCACAGACTGTACCAGTACACATAATACACACATATTTCCCAACAATACAAATATACACATACACCAACAAAAACATCAGTGCACATGATACACACATCCGGCACCAAATATACATGTACAATATAAGGTTGGATGTGCTGTGAAGTGATAGTGTCTGGGTCTGCCTGCAAAATCAACATGCATTGTCTGAAGTGTTCATTGTATTTTCAGATTATGACCAGCAGGTGTCAGGCCTTTATCTGTCCCGTACCATAAACAGTAGTGCAGTACATTGTTAGTTTTTTCTTGCTTCACTGGGCTGTGCTAATATGACCAGATATATTTTATTTTTCGTATAGTTGCAGTGTATAATTTTGATATTGAAAATGCAATCTCTATCAACATATCTGTGAATTGTTGGCATACAAGCTGGAATGGCACTAAAAGCAAACATTATCACATACTATACTGCTAAACAAGACTGAACAAATATGAGTTCAAACTGGTACATCAGGTTTAAAATTCATCCGTTAATGAACAGTAGTGAGGTGACTTTTGATGATTGTGTATTAAGAATAGGGCTGCTGCTTGTAAAATGTTGAAGTCAAATAAAAACAAAAAAATATTTAACAATTTACATGAAATTGTTGAAGATGTGAAAGTAAACACTTTACCAGATAACCTGTAATTAAAGTTTAGGCCTGAGGCACTGTCAGAAGGAGTGTTGCTGTATATTATTTGGATTCATTCAGTGGGCCCTTATATATTTTAAAATGTCTGGCATTGCTGCATTTCACAGTGGTGTAACAATTTAAAAGATTACAACATTACATTTTAAAATATACAGCACAAGACATCTATGAATATTTTTACATTTGAATGCAGTTCCTGCAGACCTGTTATATGGAGATAATTTGTTCTGTGGTTTCTGGACATTTTGCTGTGTGGTTTCTATATTGATTAATTCACTTGATGACTTCAGGCCTCATGCAGTAATCTGACTCCACAGAACTCTCCATCAGTCCTCAATCCTGCATCCAGTATTCATTCTGACATAATATTATTAACTAAACAAAACTGTAAGTCAGTGATTTTGTGTGGTTAATCAAAATGTGTGGTTAAATTTGGCACTTAAACACTTCTCACAGAGGTTGTGCTTTAGACCCAAAGAGAAATAAAACCCAGAGAGAGCGACCGAGCGAGAGCGAGATGGAGGATAAAGAAATGGAGCGAGGAGGAGGAGAAAAAGAACATAGATATTCTGATATCCAAGATAGCCAGCGAGTGTGTGTGTGTGGTTGTGTGTGTGTGTTGTGTGGTGTGTGTGTGTGTGTGTGTGTGTGTGTGTGTGTGTGTGTGTGTGTGTGTGTGTGTGTGTGTGTGTGTGTGTGTGTGTGTGTGTGTGTGTGTGTGTGTGTGTGTGTGTGTGTGTGTGTGTGTGCACCTGTTATTGATACTGGTACTCTATTTTTATTCATCAAAGCTGTAATAATTTTAAACGGATTACTGCATATAATCTGACAACACACTGTACTCTGTACACTTGAAATTTTGAGAGAAATCATGCGTGTACGTGTGTGTGTGTGTGTGTGTGTGTGGAGGTTATTTTAAAACCGGTATTGTTTTGGCAACAGTCTGGTTTTAATGTGAAATTTAAGTTGTTAATTGAGGAAACTGCAGGTGTAAACTCATTTTCAACAAGACAACATCTGTGACTAACCCCACAGGCCTGCAATGTGAGTATCATTATGATTGTAATTTAGTTCAAACAAGTAATGAATGGTGTTGATCCTCTAAGGAGAATGGGATCTTGTGTTATGCGTTTGTTTAGAGACCCTCTGTTTTGTTTCAAAAGTGTTCCTATTAAATTAATTAATAATTTAAAATATTATCACTGCATTACGTTTCCCATGTTGCAACAAACTGAACTTTCCATAAAATTCTATCAAACATTATCTCTTTCGCGGCTCGGTTCGCTTTCAACTCGTTTTTTTTAGTCTTGAGCAAGAGACTTTACGACATTCACGTTACATATTTTGACTGATATTTACGTATAGAGAGGGTGACAGCGCACCACATTAAAATAAATAATCATTCATGTTTTCAATAAGCGCTGGCCAAATTCAAAAACGAAACTAAAATTAAAACATCTTTGGCCCCCGCAGCTAGCGTATTCTGCGTATAGGGAGGATATGCTCTGGCAGGAGGTTGCAATGGCTGTTAGATCATTAGTGGTTTGAACTTGATGTGAGCCACAGCTGGTTGCCAGTGAAGTGTGACAAAAAGTTGTGCTCTAACAGTTACATACTCAGAAGTGTTGATGCATTTGAATTCCTGCAGCCAGTGGAGAGTTCAGAGCTAAGAATATGTGTAATATTTGTATTTAAATATTTTATTTTTATTTAAAATTTCATTCAGTGTGACAATATTCTGATTACTCAATTGCTTGTCTCATTTCATGGATTCAGATCCACACAAACTGTTATGTCATTAGTGTAACTTTATCTTTCTGGTATTGCAACCAGTGATCTGATCTGTGAAGTGTGTTGCATGGTGGTGACTGTAAAACTGACCTTACATGACTCGATAACACTGTAATATAATTGACAGTGAAAACAAAACTGTCTGTTTTTTATTTATTGTACTGAATTGAGTTTTACATCATAAGTTCATCATGCAGTCCACACGCATACACACTACTCAAATAGAAAACAATGCTCTAAAGGCACTCCTTCTTCCACAAACAGGCCTGGACATATTGTCAATTCGTCAACAAAAGAATAATGTTGACAAGTTTGTTTCTGACACAATATTGTTGTAATGGTCAAATTTGATAGTAAAGGGAATTTGCGCTTCCTGAAGCTTGTCTGGAGTGCTGTGGTTCTTCTGTACCAGTGGCTGAGCCTGTTGTTTAGGATTAGTGTAATGTGTGGCAAGGCGAAAGAGAGAGTTCTTTCTTGTGATTGGATGACTCCGCGGCTGGGGTCATGATGGGCGGGGTTTATTGGCATTCACACACGTGATTGGGTAATCCTGAATCGGTAGGACATGTGGGCGGGGTCTCGAGACAGTCAGTCAGCTGTGTGTTTGGAGGTGGTCGTCGTCTGCTCCGCTGATTCAACTGTAACTGAAGGTGATGATCAAATTTATGACAAACTGCCCCGAAACAACAATTCCGTTGCTGATTCACTCGTGCGACCAAACGGAAAGCACATATATCCTCTTAACTTTGGCTGTACCTCTCAGTGTGATACTTTGCGCCGTTATTTAGTTAGTTTAATAAATGGCAGAAGCATCAGTCGCGAGCGTTGACGGTTCGTATCGCGCCGCGCACAGCTCCGCGGACTCTCCGGTCACGGTCGTGATACCCCCGAGCTTGGAGGACGTGGTGGAAGAGGAGGACGTGTTCCTCTCTGAAAGCGGAGCAACTTTAAAACAGCATGAGTGTCCGGGGAACGGGACTGAGCGACTGGCGGCGGGGAGAGAAGCAGGTCTGTCTCCTGAAAACCAGGCGGAGAGCAGCGAGTTCCTACACCTCACCATCCGGAAACAGGTGTCATACAGGTAAATCTCGCTCACAGTAAACAACTAGAGCAGGGTAAATCAGGTAACGTCAAAACATCCGAGCATTTTTCTTGATTTCAAACTCAAACCAACTCCCACCAGTCTCATCTGGCCTTTGACCAGCGGCAATTATGGTTTAATTGTTCTGTTAGTACAGTTACAGTCAGAGCTATCTCCCTTGCAGCTTGGTTAATGTTGTCGTTTTCTGAAGAACTGTCTCCCGTGATACTACAGGATGATCTGGATTACTTCATAAAATGAAACACCACAATCTTGTAACTACCAGCCTAATAGAATTAAGCTTTTACACACACACACACACCACGCGTAAACACACACACACACTTTAACACTATTACTTATACACTGACACAACACATTTGGTTCCACACACACACACACACACACACACACACACACACACACACACACACACACACACACACACACACACACACACACACACACACACACACACACACACACACACACACACACACACATTTACATGAACATTTCCATTTGTTGTGGTTCGTTTTGGCAGGTAGTGTGGTAGTCTATTAGAAAATAGTGACTAATTATAGTTAATCAGGCCGAACAACATGGCTCTCCTGTCATCAGGGCCAGTTTATCATGACTGTGAATTGAATTATCATGGTGTCAGATGCCAGAACCTCTTTGCACATTATCAACATCATCATCATTCACAGCGTATGGTCTTACAGTGTAACTTTGGTGACATCAGCCAGTGTTTTTGTGCAAAATGCTGACAATGTATGTGATGGTTACACTGTTAGGATGCTTGAATGCATTTCTGTGTGCACTACACTCTAACTCTGTTATTTTAGTGGGGTTGTAGTGTGTTGTGTTTTGCTTTACTGGTCTATTTGCCATGCCATGTTGTCCAATAAAAGTGTTTATGTGATTGTTTCTAGCAGACACTTTCCTCTTTTCATGTTTGCCGTGTTATGTTAGTTGGCCGTATTATGTTTCATGGGCTAATCAATTGGACTTCTTGTTCCCTTGAATAGTGACCGAAAATATTTATTGTAGTCACAGAATGTAGGACTAACTTATATTTGACAGAATGGAACTTTTTAATGGAGTCAAATAATTGTATATAAAAAAGTGTAATCAATTTGTCATTTTTTCTTGTGCAACACATGCTTTCGTGTTGGATATTGGTTGCAACATCTACAGATAAGGTTTATGACCTGTTACTTCTGTGTTCTGTCATTATTAGTTTTCCCACAAACGTGTTTTTCCCTTTGTCATTTCTGTAGGACAAGGTAAAGTTGTTGTGTTACTTGAAAGTCTTGACCTTCAATGGTCTAAAAAAGAGGAAGTACAGGTTCCTCAATTTTTCTCGGCCATTGTTACTATCTTTGGGAAATAATACAGCAGATTTGCTCTCCTCTCTTGGTTTAATCTCAGATGAAATCAGCAGCAGCTGTGCTGATTATGTAATAATGTTCAGGGTTTTTATACTACGCAGTGCAACGCGATGAACTGCATATGTGTTTGTGGGTCTGATGGTGGATGGGTTCTTCTTTGCTCTGAGAGTGTTACATAAGAGGATGAGGGACACTGTGAAATCACAGGTGGTTTTGCATTGGTTAAAGTAGTCAATGTCTGACCCTGATGCATGGAGGTCAGATGCTGATATTACCCTAGTGATAGGGCCCTACGAAATCTCTTTATTTTTCCCAAATTCCTTTTTCATTTGTTTACATTTTTATTTTTCTGGATTCAGTTTTTTTCCATTTCATTTTTCTTGGACTCCATTTTAAAGGTTAAATTAAATTAAAAGACAAGTCTTATGAATTGAAATAATGAAACATAAAATGTCATACATTTAACCAGTCAATTAAGATAATACACATTTAGGCAGTTAATAAGACAAAATACAAATAAGACTAGTATCAACAAAATGAATCTTTGCAGAAGTTGCATCTGAATGGCATTTAGATGTATTTACACACTGTTAAATGCAGCTCAGAGGGACATGGAGTGCTTTAACCAGTTATAAATGCATAATTTTTTGACATTTTAAACATAAAACATTGAATACTGATATTGAAAATGATTCAAAAATGAAAATAGACTTTAAATGTGAAGTTAAAACCACCAGTAGGTGGCAGTAAGTCACTGTTAACAAGTGAGTCAGTGAAAAGTCAGGTGCCATTTGCAACTTGGCTAACTCTGACAGAAATGTTTATAATATGCATGTCCCTGTAAAAAATAAATAATAAATAAATAAATAATGCATTGTCCCTGAAAAATAAATAAATAAATATTTAAAACTGAATAATTTAACGGTTGATTCATTCAACAAAACACCTTCATGTTGCTCAGAGACGCAAAACAGTGCTGTAGCTGTTTGGAATTATTTTTTGTGTACGAAATGCAGAAAAAACAGGCAATATGGTATCTAAAATGTAAGTATCTTAATATTAACTTATTGTTTATTGAACTGTTGTATAAAATCAATATCACATTTGTAATCATGCTTATTTTTGAAGAAAAAACGACACACTTCGTGTGATTTTAACTATATGAAACAAAAATATATACATTTTCTGCCCCCATATCTTGAATTTTGCCATCATTCTTAATGCATTTTAATCGACTGAATCATGCAGTGAAATAACGCACTTTAAATGCTCACGTGCACTGTTTAACCCAATTCATCACCGCGTAGGCTAATGTATGCGTGCTCTCCATAATGTAGGTGTTTTGATGGGTTTGTGCAAAATACTCTATATTGTCAAATTGCACATCGTTAAAACAACAATTACGATATTATCGCAGACAAAATATATATCGCACACCCTTAAGAGCACATAATTTCGTTGATAATTTTTTTGATACATTTAATTAATCAATGCATGCTGATGAACTTTTATCATAGTTTATAGTTACAGTAATATAGTAACAAAAGTGTTCAACACACAACCCGTTGTGAAGACATTCAAATCTGCATTCATGCTGTTGCTGGTCAGAAAGAGTAACACAAACAGTCTTTTCAACCACACATCATTATTTCTGTGTTAAAGACATTTAAATAACAGAAGTACTGGGATAAAAGTTTATAGTTTGGGTATAAACACTTACTGTCTACAGTAGCGATCAAAAACGAAAGTATCTTAACACTTGTATTGCAACACTTATCTTCCGCCAGGAGGTGGCAACTAGGGGTGTAACGATTCATCGATATGGATCGATATATCGATATGATGTATGACGATACGATCCACGCGTAAAATATCGATATCTGTCGTATAAAAAGGCACCTTTATTTTGGCACTGTCCACATTTTCATATAATGTCCGTCTATGCATTACAGCCAACACGTGCATTCTCGTTCAATCTCACGTATCAGGACTCGATATACTGAAAATGTATTTTAGCTGAGCTGAAAACCTGAAAAGCACTGTTTATTGAACTTGTGTCTTTCTCTATTGTATTTAGTTTTGCTATTGCTTGTAATTTGGTTATCTGTAGAAAAGATGTTTAACACTGAGCCCACAGTAGCAGATTTTATTTTCATGTTATATATTTTGGTTGCATTTTTGAGTTAATAAAAATGTAGATGGTTGTTTAAAATAGGTATATAATATGATAATATCGATATATCGATCAATATACTCCTGAATCGAATCGTATCATAGAATCTTTTGAGGTATCTGCAAATATCGTATCGCTGGGTATGAGAATCGATATTGTATCGAATTGTGACGATCCATCCGATTTACACCGCTAGTGGCAACAACCCGTTTAAAAAATTTATTTGACATTGAATTATTCAGTCAGGAGATTCCAATAGTCTTTATGAAGTGAGACACTGACTCCATTGCATTTTCAAAAAATTTTGTTCAAATGAATATATATATTCATTCTCAATTTATCCAGAATCGTGCAGCTCTAGTTTACATGTTGTTTATTAGCCTACTGTATATAATTAATTAAAAAAGAAGTTTATTTTCATAAAGTATAAGGTGATTTAAAAATGCACCTACATTTTTTGCATTTTGTGTTTTTTCAGTTGAATAAAAGACAATTCCTCCCTATATATTTCATCATTGAGGATTTTTTTTTTAAGTCAAATTTTTTTGTCTCGTTTCGTTCTCGTGAACCCAGTCTCGTGTCTCGTCTGGTCTCGTGGGATAAGTGTCTCGTCACACCCCTAGTCATCAGCATTGTAAATCATATTATATTTGTATTTAAAAAAAAAATATGTAAATTTATAACACTATACTTTGTATTATATTACCTTTGCATCAAATTACAAAAAAATTGTTTACGCTAATGCGTAATGGTAGATGGTAAATTTTGACATTGTTTGCTCTTCTGACTGCCATTATCACTCTCTCTCAATTTTTTCCCTTTTATTAAAGTCATGAAAACACTATCGTAGAGTTTTTATTTTGATATTTGAGCAAATGGGAATGCTAAAAAATGTATTTGTGGTACTCTCCCATTCACTTTTTTATTTTGTATTATGCCTTACATCAGAGCAATACAACGAGAAACATTCAAATGTAAAAGAAAAAACTGAAAAAGATGAACAACATTAATATAATGAAACATTGCCAGAGGATAGTAACAAAATGAGAAAATTTTGGTTTGGAGCCTGACCACTTCATTTTATGAATACGAAACTTCCCATTAAAATTAACAATTGTATGAAGTATTCTTTATCATATCCATGATCACCAAAATATATTATTACATCAAATCCACTTTACGCCAATTCACATCTCCAAATACAGAAGACCAGACAAAGTGAGCTGGAGGATAAACAATAAACAATTGTATTAAGTATATTCCTAATATAGTTATTTGAGAGTCTATTTTGTATAATATTTGTATTACCAATCAATATTTTACTCTTGATCTCTTGAAAATTGAAATCTTTCTCCTGTGATGCACTTTTGAGAAGGGTCAAAACTTGTTGAGGGATTGCATCCATTACAACTGCAAATTCCTTAGGTCTAATCGGTATTTAAACATTCCTTATACGTTAATACAACTCCATCATTGTTTAAGAGCTGGCTAACTACTATAATATTGTTTTCAAACCAGAAATCAAAATAAAAAAGATTTATTTTTGTTCCAAATATAGTACCTCTTTGGAGACCTTTAGATTTTGACAGAAGTACCCGCCCCTGAATTGACAAATCCCTTTGCAACCACATATTAAATCTCTTACTAGATTTTAGAAATTTAAATCATTATGCAAATATTCATCTTTACATATAACAACTACTCTCCCATTCACTGCTCTTCAAGTTAACCCAACTATGAGGACTTCCGCTGCTGAGAAACCCGGAAATGTAAAAACACTGACCAATAATCACCCGATTTGAAGCGAATCAGTCACACGGGATTAGTTTTTATGTTAGGTATCTGTAAATTAATTTTGACTTCAGATGTTATCTGCTATGTTTATGGTCTTTTTGAGCAGGATAAGCCATATATTTAAATAGTTTTAGGTGGATGTGTCTGCTGCTCACTGCCGACACAGGTAACGGATCCAACACAAAATATAGCCTATTTCTTTATGTACATATTCAGTAATTATTAAACATGAATGTATTAGTATCAGAAATTGATTTGAATATACAATACCCTCTGTTACTTTATTGCATGTTGTACTGAAATGAAAAGCTTAACTTACCATGCTTCATGTCTTTAAATCCATACTGTATGTAGTCAGTTATTATTTATCTCAATAAAATTGTTTATATTTTTAATGTCCTGATTGAGCAGCATCTATTTCAGACCCTTCAAGATCTCGCAGATATGTTTACTAGCATTACCGTTTCCATGTAAAATATCATGTATATGCTAAATTAATAATTAATTTAACCACCGTTTAAATCATTACTAGCTTCAAAACGAATGCTGTTAACAAACTCGTTGAAACATTTGCAGTAAGCTACTGTATGGATAAAACACTATAACAAAATCACATGAACAATGAATAACTATAAGGCGAATGAAGGTATATGTGTAACTGTTATACAAAGCATAAATCTTCAGATTTCAGAATTAGCGCACTGTCATTTGTTGTATCTGCTGAGGTCGTGTCTGTCTGATGTTTATCATGTTCATCTGATGTCCCCTACTGTAATGAAGTACATTTTTAATAAGCAGGGGAATTCCCGACATTAAAAAATAACTATTTACGTGCCAAGGGTGTTTGCATTGTAAGAATGCACAGGGATACTTCAGATTTAAAAACCCTGACTTGCTAGATAACGTTTTCTCATTAAATTTGTACGATTTCTATTAATTCAATGAAATGTATTGGAATAGTGGGGAATACCAATATGGCAGCGCGCGGCTTCACTTTCATGACGTCATGAGCAATCCAGTTCTCTATTATAGATCAGTGGGCTCCACCCTAAAGGGCATGAACAACATTCTACTCCAGCAATGGCAGGACAGGCTGGGAATCAATGCGGTAGAGTGATCTCCACTGAAACAGTCGATAATAAGCGGAAACACAACAGCAACCAATCTGTCCTGTAGCCCTCCACTCAGTGCTGTTGTTGTGACCGCAGTAATGTGTTTGGGGCAGTCAGCCGTGGATCATCATCATTCTAGCTCTGATTCGAGTGGGAGTCAATTAGCAGCTAAAAAAGAGTGAAATATGTTGACAGCTACCTGTGGGAATAATAACAAAGCAAAAACAATGCGATACGTGACCATCTAGTCAACCTGAGTTTGTTGCTCTTGCTTTGTTTTGATGTAAATATCTACTAGGATGTTATATTGTTGGACTAAAACCAGTTACTCTTATAATATTGATCTGATCTTGATGTCTCTGCAGTCACGACATGCTTCTTTCAGCTTTATGTTCTGATATTTGCATTTAAAAGAGCTGTTTATAAATATGATGGTATGTACACATTAATGACAGTCAAGAGGTCTTTATGCAGCACATATTTAGATTATAGACAGTTGCCCCTACAAGCTGTGATTTTATTTATTAGTTTAATATTTTATCAGTAATCTTTTTGTATTTGATATCCACAAATTAATAAAAAACCTGTTTCTAATCCACATACATTTCATCTTTTTTTGTTGGTCATAGGATGGGAAAAAATACTTATCACTACCCCAAGACTTCTTAAAGTGACCCTATTAATTTAATATGGATTTAATATAGTATTTCTTTTTTATATCAATTTATGTCAGTAATAATTTTTTTTCTATTGAAACTCTATGGATTAATCAAAAATCAGTTGGGACTTCTTTGCACTGACCCATATTTGAGTATAATGTAAGTGTAATGAGAAATATGTCAGAATTCTCAGTATTCATAAAAACAGTAGGCAAAAACGTGCCCTGATGACCTTTTTTTCTTTCACTGAGATTTAAAAATGTACTTCAGTGAACTCTGTCCTTATCCGTGCCACAGGAGGAGTCATAAATTGCAGGGAAAACTTGACAACATGACTGAATATAGTCCTAGTATTTTCGAATTTAATTTATGCCACTCGCATGTATTGTATTATACTGTATACTTAATTTTACTTCATACATTATTCACTCACTAAGTTAGTTCTTCA